>JALBCT010000047.1:0-15253 GCA_030444905.1 Metschnikowia sp. yHKB443 | reverse complement strand
GCGTGGTTCCAACGGTCTCAACAACCTGAACATCATCAGCCGTCAGGGACAGCAGAGTGATTGTGACAGTGTCAACAACCTGAACGTCTTCGGCGGTCCGAGACAGCAGCGTGGTTCCAACGGTCTCAACAACCTGAACATCATCAGCCGTCAGGGACAGCAGCGTGGTTCCAACGGTCTCAACAACCTGAACGTCATCAGCCGTCAGTGACAGCAGCGTTGTTCTGACTGTATCAACAACCTGAACGTCTTCGGCGGTCCGAGACAGCAGCGTGGTTCCAACGGTGTCAACAACCTGAACGTCATCAGCCGTCAGGGACAGCAGACTAGTTGTGACAGTGTCAACAACCTGGACGTCTTCAGCCGTCAGAGACAGCCGCGTCGTTGTGCGTGATCTCGTTGAGGTTGTAGGAGAGTCAACAACTTGAACACTTTCGGTTGAGGACGTCAGCAGTGTCGTGCGTGTCCTTGTTGAAGTCGTAGGCAGGTCTACTACCTGGACACTTTCGGAAGTGGACTTCAGCAGCGTTGTGCGTGACCTCGTTGTAGGAAGGTCAACAACGTGCACGCCGTCGGAGGTCAACACGTCATCCGATGATGTTGACGTGGTGGTTGCTGTATGGCGAGTATTACTCTGCAGCACAGAAATCGTTCTTGTTATGGTTGACGTTTCCGGCAGCGAAGACGACGATGACGACGATAACGACCTGCTGATGCCGTGGCCGTGGTTGAAAAAGTTGTCGATGAAGTTGTAGATCACCAGGTTTCTAGAGTCAGCGGCTGGAGCAGCAAGAGCAGAAGACGCAGCGATGAGAGACACCGAGAGTGTCGTGAGAGTGGAAATTCTCATGTTTAACGAAGGACTGGAGTTGGATTTTTTGGAGCTGGCGGGTGTAAAGGAAGGACTATAGCTCGAGCGGGATTATGCTGAAGTGGAGGCGCCAGCAATTCGGCTCCAAATAAGTGTGGAAGGCGAAATCAAACTCCGGTTAAACGGTATGGTGGAGGCGATGCTTCGGTGTGGGTTCTCAGAGGCTTTGCTCGAGGGCCCAGATTGGAGCAGGCCACTTTTCGGGGTCGGGAAGCCAGACTGGCGCAACGAACAAGTCAGACGCGGACAGAACAGCAGAACCCTGGGGCAGGAGGATGGGGTATCACCGACTTTGCTGGAGGGATTAAAATGGGCGAAAGTACGCAGCAAAAGAGGTGGGGCCCGGACAAACAGTGGTGAGAAACTGAAAGGAAAGTGCACGGCTCGGCCTGTGGGTATGAAGGAGTTTATGAGGAGAGGTGCGTCTGAAAACCAAGATCACAATCTTAATTCCCAGTGCGTAGATGCCATCCCTTTCTCTTTTTTTTTTTTACCTCATTCTTTGTCGCGCCCGCCTGCCATGCAGAAGGTCTTTGTCTAGGTGCGCTCCCAGAGAGCCTGGAACGCCCACCGGTGGTGCATAAACGCGACTTGCTCACTTTGTGTGGATTCTCTCCTCGAACACATTTCCTCATTGGGCACAAGGACACCTTTTACGTTCTGGCCGGCGTGGACCGAAAATGCCTGTCCCCCACACCCGCCAACAGATGCCGGTGTAACGATCTGGAATGGATCTCTTGCAGCGATGTACACAGTTCGCCATGGGGTCGTTCGTATGTTTTCTGTTTTTCGTGGCGACGGGGTTTGTTCTTGTTTCTGGCGCTTAGCAGCCGAGTGCAGCGAAATGTCAGCCTCGGACAATGACAGCTGCGGGAGACAATGCTTCGGTACGCTTGATATAGCGGCGGCAGCCAAGAGGATGACGGGCCCGAAATTGGATGATGCCGACGGATCCCGAATTGGGGCTCCCGATGTCAAACTCTCTTTTGAGAGTTCATGGAGGTCACTGTGGTGTGTCAACTTTGACGTTGCGACGGGCGGCTAATGTTGGTTGCCAATGGGGAACCCACATTGGCTGCTGCCAGGGGTCGCGCGTCAGGTTCAGGTTCAGGGTCAAGGGGAACCGGCGTGGGATGTGGGCGCAGGCGAGGCACCGCGCGTATGAGTGGGTATGTTTTTTTTCTCTCAAAGCGTGTACCCCTACACACAATGCGCCCACACACAAACATTCCCCAGGGACCCCCCAGACGTCGCGTTGTGGTGTGCCAACAACCGTGTACAGGGGTCTTCCGCCGCCATTCCAGGGGTCGGCATGGCCAGGCCTTTCGCCACTCCAGATCGGAGTTGATAACGCTGGCGGTGTTCGTGGCCTGTTTTGCGAGAAACTCAAAAGCCCGCCGCAAAATTGCCGTCACAAATCGGGCGTGATTGGGCGGCAAAAGAAATCACGAGATGGAACTTTCTTCATAGTTCCTCCCGAGTGTAAATTGAGTTCCAGGCGCCACGACCGGTTCTGGCTAATGGCGCCCGGTATCATTGGCTGTGCTAGTTGCAAATGGCCCGGGGTGTTGACAGTTGCAGCCCGGAATGCAGTGTCAAAATAACGCACCGTGAGATCGAAGTGTCGAAGCGAGTTTGAAGGGTGGCGGGTTTGGAACGTTCGCACACGGTCGACGTTGGCTGTGCGTTCGTCGACAGGCATGCCCGCACGCTGGATGCAAATGGCGTGGCTTGTGTGCAGGGCGCTGGCCTCGGTCCCGGACCCCGAGCCTCCATACCACCAGCTGGTTCTAGGCCCGGATGCCATTGGGCCTTGCAACTCTGCACATTATCGTCTCGCTCTATGGAGCTTTCTTAACGTGGCAATTCTTTGAGGTCTACAGTGGTGCTGCGCGATAAAGTTGGAGAAGGCTTGAAATTTGCCGGGCGCGACCCCAACTGATGTGGAACGGACAAAGCACGCTAATGTCATTTCACTAGCCGAAACAGGAAAAGGCAGGTCCGGCTCGGAATTGATGCGCTGGCGCCCCGGAACAGCTCAGTGGCTATTTGGTAGCTCCGCTTGTGGCTGTTGTTGGAATTTTTTTGTTTACGCGTCTGCCTGTTTACGTCACCAAGGCCAATGAGACTTGGCTTGGGACTTGGCCTGGGGCTTGGCCTGGGGACCACAGTGGCTGCTACTGGTGACAATCCCTGGGGACGTTGGAACGTTGCAAGAATCCCAACCTGCTGATTTACGAGTTGAGCCTGCTTTGTTGTAGCAGGTTGCCTCTTGACACGGTGTGCCCTCGGGAAACCTTATGGTTGAGTTTGGCCTCCTGAGCTGTCCGCGGGCATGACTGCAACGGACGCGGAACAGAACTGGCCCCTGGCCACGTGATTGAACATTGGCCTCCATTTTGACCCATTGGTGCTGTGATGTTTTCTCTTGTCGAATTTTCAACCAATTGTCAGTGTTGCAGTGGGGCCTGGGTCCAGCTCGGCAGCGGTCATGTGCCGCGCGCCGAGCCGACTGGCTCACCAAACTACCCTTCTACGAGGCTACTGTTACTGCCGAGCCCGTTCCACCAGAGACTGAGCTGCGTGTCTGCTGTGACTCAAACTACTGCACCACTATCCCTTGCGCTTCATCTCAGTTTCCCTGAGAAGCTGGCTTCACCACCTCAGTCTTGCTACAGTACCTCTCTCAGTTTCTGCTCATGACTCGCCTTCGGAGAGTGGACCGCACAATTCTTGCAGAGTCCGCCGACCCCCTTGACGAGGACGACCAGGCGGCGCTCATCGCAGACTTCAGTTTGCTGAACAACGCGTCGCTCCGGATCGCCTCGCGGGTGCTCGTGGCGTCTGTTGTCGTGGAGCTCCCCGTGATGCTCTACGTCACGCGGCTGGTATCACGTGACCTCGGGCTCACGGTGCTTGTCGTCTTGTGCAACCTCTTGACGCTCGTCAACGGGCTCTATGAGGTGCCCGCTGGGTTCCGGCACCCGCGGCTCCCCGCGGTGTTCAGTGCTGTGCTTTCGAGCAACGGAATCTTCGCCGTCAACATGGTGATGTGGCTTCAGATGATGTACAGCGCGAGTGCTCGGCACGGGTTTCTGGCTCGGCTTCTCTGCTTGGTGCTCCCCGGCGTCAATGCTGTCGCCATTGCGCTCATGCGTATGTGGCACCGAAACATGGAGGCGCAAATTGGCCAGTTGGACCAGCTCCGGTACAAGTTCAAGACGGCCTGATGGGGCCGTGGCATGAGTGTTGACGAAGAGCCGTGGCCGCGCTTCCCGCTAGCCGGGCCAGGCATGCATGACTCGTGCCTAGCACGTCTTGCGCGGCCACCGCACCTTGGCTGGGTCAGATGGCCAGATAATCACATGACCTCGGGGGCGTCCGCGCACGCCGAGCTTTCTGCGTTTCTTGCCACCTATTATTGTCTGTGGGTGGTTTTGCAACCGTGGGCGGGATTGCGGGATTGTGGCTACCGCCGCGTGGCGCCCGAGCGCTGGAGTCTCCGAACCCACCAAGCGGCCATATCTTCGGCCGTTGCCCGGCTGACGCATGGAATGTTGGGGCACATGGCGTCATCGCGGCCGGCTGCAGGTCGGGTGTCTTTCTTGCTGAAAGCGCAATCACGCTGACACCAATACTGCCCGTTGCCGCCACAGACAGAGGGTCCCCATTTGTCTGGCGATGGGCTGGAGCCGCTCGGGTGCGGATTTAGGCTGCAGCCTCTCGGCGTGCTGACCCGCCGCCTGGGGTCATCTCCGGCCCCACTTGGCCGCCGCTATTCCTGGTGTTCCACCCGAATGGCCAGCAACGCCTTTGGCCGGTTCTTTGGTGCTGCGGCGGCCAGGCCCCCGGTGTTGGGTAATAAGGGTTGATGGTGAAGGGGCCAGACGGTCGCCCGTCTATTTTTACTGCAGGTTACGTTGGCGAGATCTTCCACACGATTGACTCGCCTTCCGAATCCGGGTATTTACAATTAACCTTCGGGGTGGGGAAGTTGCACGCCGGGGATGCCGATGGTCCGGGTGTGGGCACCAATTTTTTTTTCACTGGGGTTGGCCGCACCGGAGCGCTTTTTGGCAAAAGCGGAGAGCAACTGTGGAGACACCGCAGCGCACACTGAGGGGACGCCGGCCGCGACTTCCGAGGGCTTCGCTTCCGCCAACACACCTGTACTGATCTGGCTTCGGTGGACATTACACGAGCTCATCGCAGAATTGGGCATCTCCAAGTTCAGTGGTATTTGGTGGTGTATGTTGGTGCTTTTGGGTATTGGGACCCGACATACCGCGCCGGATCATGACCAACCCCAACAATAGCCACGTTGTAAGAATCCGAGGGCATTCAGCGAAGGGTGTTATTTTTCGTTTAATCTTTCGGTTGGTGCTGTCCACGTTCTAGCACCTTCGCGCAAGACGAGCAGCACCACAAAAAAAAAAAAAAATATTGCGCAGATGCGGAAAAGACGTGCTCATGAGACAAAAATAAGAGCTCATCACCAACGTGTTTCAGACCCGTCCCATACCACGTTGCACGTTGAGCCTTGGAAAATTGTGAAACGACACTCCGGCGGTTTCATAAGCGCATCAACCTGGCCTGGCCGCCCACGACAAGAAACAAAGCCATGATGAGGCTCCACGTGAACTCAGGCTATATTGGCACTAGACCCTGTCGCGCAGCAAGGAGGCCGGCCATGCACGGAGATTCCTGTACACAGGCCTGAGGTGCCTTGGAAAGCCCGACTTCCGAGGGCTGGGTATGTGGCAGCGCCCCGCGCTACAGGCCGGCACTTCGTACACATCCGCATCTAGAATCCTTGCGGCGTGACTCAGTATATAAGTTAGCGGCCGCCTCCGCATTACGGCGGCTGCTACTTATAATTTTTTTCTCAGTCGGCCAACACAACACCAGCTGCTCTTCAGCCCTTCCACAGGCCCACCGAAGCCCCGTCCACTGCTGCCGATCACCGGACCCGCTGCCAACGCTGCTAACCGCAAAAAACCGCATCCGCCATAGCCCCAGCTATATTTATAGGGCTCCGATCTCTTATTTAGGCCCTGCCGCACTCCACGCCGTATCAGCCTTGTTGGCCTCTCAAGCCTAGACCCCAGCATCCCCCTTCAGCTTCGGAGTTATATACCGTTTCTCCCCCTCTGAACCGGCCCCCAAACTCTCTTCCACACACACCACAACGTATACCCACGATGGATTCCGAGGCCTTTAACAGCTTTTGCATCACCTGCGACCAGTTGTGTGCAGCAGACGCTGTCTACTGCTCCACCGCCTGTAGGGACAAGGACGAACAACAGCTGATGTCCGTGCTACAGCCCTACACGGGAGACATGATGTCGCCGTTGCTCACGCCTCTGTTGTACCAGGCCACCCAGATGCCTGACGCCGATAACATTGGCCTGCCTCTACTTTTGCCTGCCGGGATCGACCACGACGACTCTGACGTGAGAGAGTTTTCGCTCAACTACTCGTTGTCACAACCGTTGCTGGCCAAGCCCATCACCTCCACGTCGCAGAACTACCGCTTGTGGCTAAGTGGGGTGTTGTAACAGGCAGCTACAAAAAAAAGAAAAAAAAAGCATAACGAGTGACCATCACTCGATTCACGACCAAAAAAAAAGAGCATCAAAATTACGACAAACAAAAAAAAAAATTGGGATAGAGGAGTTTTCGAAGGGTTCACCATAGAAAAGTTTTTTTTTTAAATAGGATAAGCATCGAAAGACGGAACCCTGCTCGCGCGGGTTCCCGATTTTTCTTCAGTGGCTAATGCTGCTACTTTGGGAAGGAGCCACTTTGTGCTGTGTCACGTGCTGCGAGGCCAGGGTGCACAGGACAGGTGAGCTAATATAGGAAATATACGCTGGTTGGCGAGTCAATAGTAGAGGGTTAGCCCACAACTAAGCCACTGTGTGCAGTGCTGGATACGATCATCCGGCCGGCGGGGTTGTGGTGGCTGCGGGGACCCCAACCATGCAACCCGAAATAACGACCCACCTTAATTTTGGCTAGACAGCCCCCGCGAGTTCCGAGGGTGCGTGGCCAAAAAAGCACTAACCTCATGTCAATGGGGTCAGGGCACGTTTCGCTGTATGATGCCCTCGGAACTCGTGGGCCACTAGTGCCTTCATTATGGTGCAAAGTACGCACATCGGCAAAAGTCGCCAGTCTCACTTTGCCATGTAGAGTGCAACCGGCCACCCTCGCAACTCACAGCCCGTACGTGCCTACACGCGGGCCGAGGGGCCGGTCGGGCCGGTTCTCGTCACCCACCCTCCACCACTACAGTGGCACCTCGGATCACCACCATTTGCAGCCCCCTGGCCGGGCCCAGCCCTTGCTAGGTTGCGCCGCCCCTGAAGTATAAAAGCAACAGGTTCCCGCCAACTGCCGATTTGTCCCACACTTGGATTGATCAAAGAAAAGGGGCGCTGGCTGGGGCACGGGCCTGGCTGTACAGGGCCCAACCCAATTACGCCTCGGGAGCCGGGCTCAGACCACATGGGGCCACCAGAATGTGGTATTTACATTTCAGGGTTGTTCGTCAGGCAGGCGGTGTATAGAAATAACGTTCAAACTTAAAACGCCTCTGAAAAGAACCTTCTCGATTCGGGAAATGAGCATTGTTTTTAATTAAGGTTCCATCAGCCCATCCACGATGCACTACACTATAGCAGGCGCACGATGGGGTCGGGCCCACGGTGGGGTCGGGCACTTGGGGAGGTTGGGCGCACCCCGCCACTGTTGTTTTGGGCCGCGCACGCCCTGCAAAAAACTCCACCATCTTCAGACACTCACCACCCTCCGCTGCTGATGTTCGGTGCCTTCCACTCCACGCTCACCGCCTGCGGTGGCTACCTCTGGAAAAAGGCTCCGCGGTTGTCCATCCCCCAGAAAGCCCGCTTGAGAAAGCGCATGAGGTTGGTTGACAGCAACATCCAGGCCATCTACAGATCGCTCAAGGTTGACGGCGAGCGTCTCACGGGCTACAAGAAGATCGACTACCTCATGTTCGACTTCCCTAAGGAGAAGCAGATGACCGCAAGAGACAAGTACACCACGTTTGACAAGAAGGCAAAGGGCTACCGCAAAAGTGTGCACTTGGTGCCCAAGTGGACCAAGAAGTCTTTCAGAGAGAACCCCAAGTACTTCTAACCCTTCACATCTTGTTCATATCACAACCATGTTGGCCAACTTTTACGGCCTCGCACACTGGCCTCTGCCGCTGACCCGTGGTGTCAGCCACTTCTGCATCGTCATGAGGTCAAGATCACTTCATATACATATATAAATATACACCAACGGAGCATCTTCTGTTTTCGAACGTAGCTAGATATGAGTGGAGCCGGCCCACCCCTAGTATTATGAGCGTTCCTCGGTGTCAGACCGTATTCCCGATACGCTCCCACACGTGGTTGCTGATGAAGTAGTCCAGATACTTCGGGTCGACCTCCAACACACTGGCCAGATTGTTGCCCTTGTCAAAGATCATGATCTTGTCACTGTTTTCCACTTCCTCGATGTGCACACCCATCCTTCTGAAGAGCGAGATCTTCATGCTGTTCGTGTTCAAGTTGCTGGCCACACTTGCAGCCAACGCCTGCTCCTTTTGTTGGGCCGCATCCTCGATTCTCCGCGTAGCCTCGATCTTGGCCATCGTCGCCTGGTTGATGTTGTTCTCCAACTCGGTCAACTGCTTGGCTAGACTGACCTTCTCGTTGTCCAACTCGCTAGCCTTGGCGTTGATCATCTGTAGCGCATTCTCGCCGGCGGTTTCTCCCAACATCTGGAGTATCAGCGTGGTGGGCTGGCTGAGGACCTTGAGGTCATTGTTGAGCTGCTCGAGCTCCGTCTCCAAGGTTTTGACCTCTGTGCGGAGCTGCTCCAACTTGGCGCTGCGCAACTCCTCGATCTTGGCCTGTGTCTGCAGAATGCGTTGTAGACTGGCTATGTCGGGCTGTGTCTCAAAGCCCTCGATGGCCGAGTATATGAGGCTATCGGGGGCCTCATCTAACATAACGGGTGTTGTTGTTGGCTCGCGGTGTTGATGTTTTGCACAAAGAAACCCGTGCCTCCCGTTTACCCAAGATCAACCATCTCTGCAACAAGCTGCCGGGAACAGGCGGCGTGGAAAAGTGAGGCCCAGCAATAGCTTCAGCAATATTCAAACTTGTCTTGGCTTGTGTCGGTCCGGATTGGGAGGCCGAGTCGGCCACGGCGGGTGTCCGGTCACGTGCCAGGACTGATGTATCAGCCCAGGCGTCCACGCGCATCACCATGAGTAAGAAAGAATACGACGGGCACGAGCTCCCCACAAACCCCAACCTTCCTGTTTGGATCTTGACGCCGAAAGAGGAGCAGGTGATTTTCGAGCGGTGGCGGGCCAAGGCGTTCTCCCGCTGCGATGACCTCATCCGTGCGTACGTGGCGTGCTCCAACAGTTACGAGAGCCCCATGGAGGCGGTCAAGAACTGTGAGGGCATCAACAAGGCGTCGCTTGACTGCGTCGCCAACTACCAGAAGCTAGAGTATCTTGACCAGGAGCGAGATATCTTGATAGCCGACAAGAAGTTGAAGCAGAAGATTTGGCGCGAGCGGGTCAAGGCGGCCAAGGAGCTGAAGGAGGCAGGAAACGCCACGAGCTGATGTATATAGAAACAGCGGACTTTATCTGACAGTCGTAGACACGTGGAGGGCGTGCGGTGAGTCGGCACGAGAAGTTGCCGATGGGCTAGTCCAACCCAAGTACGATCCATGAAATGAGCTAGGAACCTGTAAAAATTCGAACGGAGGCATTGTTTCTGTTCGTGCCAGTAGCCAGGTGCCTCCATGCGAGGCAGCAGCAATTGGTATGCGGTTCAGTTGTTGATGCCTGTCATCTCAGGCGCTGGCGAGCTCAGCAGTTGATCTTTGTCCAGAAATCTTCGGCGTCTTCGACCAGAATTCTCCGACGGTTCTCTCGCTTCTTTTCCAAACAACACGCGCGTCTTCAGCTCTCCTCCTCCTCTTCCTGGGTGTTGGAGAAGTTGTAGTTGTTGCCAAAGACCATGTGGCTGGCCATGAGGAGCAGCCCGTGCATGACGCCTAGCTCCTGGATCAGCGAGTACTGTGTGGACACGTCTTTGATGTGGGTGTTGAATTCCTCCAAGTTGGCTTGGAGCAACGCCGCCTGCTCGTTGAGCTGTGCTATCTGTTCACGTCTCTTGTCCATGTTGTTGTGATGCGCGCGTCTCTCATCAACACTAGGGTCTATCATCAGCACTAGGCAGATCGAGATAGGTGAACAGAGATTTTTGGAAAGACTGTAATCTTGGGAGTAAATCGTTGTTGGTGATGTGGGCCACAGCAAATCGTGGGAATGGGCGGCGCAGTGCTGTAGTGTAAAGCACCAACTTGAGCCCCATCCTTTAGTCTGTTCCCACCAAGCAAACCTCAAAGTGTTTGTATGCCCACCAATCCTAGTTGATCGAGGGTAAGTCATTTCTGGTGCTAATCCCAAATTGTTGGCTAAAGTAAAACAATCCGGGCCCAGACACAAACTCCACCGCTCCAACCCAGTAGCCTCAACACAGTACCTCAACTCAGCTTTCCAACTAGTATTTCGACACAATCTTCCAGTCAGTATTCTGTCCTATTCATCCGATCCAGATTCCATCAAACAAATTCAAACCAGCTTCTTCCCTAACTTTCAACCCGTATCAATTTTTAGAGTCATCCCTCCGATACCTCCGTAATTCCATTCCACCCGATTCTTCCCGATCCTCACTCCTCCCTTTCCTGTACCATCCCTCCTTTCTTTTCCCTGCTCTTTTACCGAAGTTCGGGTTTAAAAATTAGTAGCAATCTCTTTTGTGGGGACCGCCCCTTATATACCCCTGAGGCGTTGGCTGCAAAACGGCGCTCGGGTATTTAGGCAGCCGGCCCCCGCCGCGCGCCGGGCTGGAGGAATTTTGTCAAGCTCACCTCTACTCACTACTGTGGCCTCCAGACTTCAGAGCCATCCGCAGCATCCGCTCAGCAAAGACACTTTCTCAAAACCGGCCACACCCCACAGACCGGACACACACTTCACCAAGACACAACGCTGCCCAAAAAATCAATGACCACATCCAGCCATGACCCCTGATCCAGACTTGTCAAAGGCAGCGCTGCCCGCGATCAAGTACGCCAAGATCCAGCCGGCCATCGCCATCAAGCCGAAACCGTCGCTGCAAGCAGTGGCGCCAAAACCGGCGTTCAACCCCCGCTACGACCCGACCGCCTCGCCGGCAGTCCTCGAAGACGCGTTGATCAACACCCTGCGCAAGTGGGTGTTGCCGCCTCGACCCCGGCCGGGCCGCAAACCCACCACGGCGACGCCGGAAAAGACCCACCAGAAAAAACAGCGGTGCCTGAAGGCCTACGACGCCGCCGAGCCCCTGCGAGCGGCGCCGCCGTTCCTGAAGTCGCTGAGCCCGTGCCCGGGCAGCGGCCAGTCTCCAGCGCTTGCATCTGCCGCCAGGGCCTCGGGCCTGGCTGCCAGCCACTTACCCTCTGCATCATCCGGGCCGCCGCCGCTCGGCCTTCTAACCCCGACAAGCCTCCCGGCAGCGCTGCTGCAGTCCACGCCGGTGGCCGTGCAGCCGGGGGGCTCTGCTGCCCAGGGCGCCCGCGTGAGGGAGCTCCAAACGGCGTACCTTGCCAAGCTCAAGGAACAGGACCTTGTGCAGAACTACATCGAGATCCTCACGAACCAGATCAAGGACCTCAAGTTCGTGCAGAGCGGCGTGATCACGTTTGCCGCGTTGAACTCGTCCTCGGCGTCCAAGCCCCGGGCCGCGAGCCTGCCGGCCGAGCAGTTGGACCACATCAACAACGTGTGTGACTTGGACTTGTTCTTGGCGCACCAGACGACGCAAGCCAACGTCATCCACAGCGTCACCAAGAAGTTTGTCGGCGACAGCACGGCCAAGGGCAACCACGTCGAGCTGCAGATTGGCCACTACTTGAAGCTACGCGCCAGCCACGACCGGCCAAACGGGCCGGGACACTCAGCAGCCGTGCTTGAGGACGGCGCACGCGGCGCCGGCCGGGTGCCCGACGGGCTCACCGCCACACGGGACAAGATCCGGATGTCGGAGTTCACGCCGAGCCTCCTACAGCCGTTGGACGCCAAGCTCTTCGAGGAGGACGACAAGGTGATCAACGTGGACATCATCCACGAGCTGGACGTGTTGGCGGCGATCCAGGACAAGCCGAAGCTCGAGGCCGCCGAGGCGGACCTGGACATCTTGAGCTTGTCGCTGGAGTTCCGAGGATACCCGGCGGCGGCCCGGGCCCGGCGGGGCTGCGGCTTCTGCTTCAGCGAGGGGCCGTGCCAGTGCTACGAGGCGGACACGTTTTTGGACGAAAAGTAATGACATCACGACAGGGAAAAAGAAGACAACAGAGGACAGGTTACAAGATACGAACGGCGCGGAGAACGGAAATAAATTATGCGAGGGTCTAGAAGAAGGTCAAGAAGGTGCCCACCAAGGCGGTGAGACCCACGACAATGTACCCGGTTCTGTACACACCGGGGATGGACAACTCCTTGCCAAGGTCCCAGACAAGATGTCTGATACCGTTGAACGAGTGGAACGCAAAGGGGAACGCCATGGCGGCTTTGGCCGCAAGCTTCACGGCAAAGGGCAACCCAGCAAACACCGAAACAAGCATGCCCAGGTCAAAGGACACGCCGAGAAGCGACGTGGCCGCGTACCCACACGTCAAGGCGTAGAAGGTGCCGGCCATCGCCACACCGGTGATTCTGTGCAAACTGGACAAGATCATAGTGATCTGGGGCTGGTAGATGGTCAAGTGGGGGGACACTGGTCTGTTTTTTCTCTGGGCGATAAGGAGCTCCTGCTCCTGTTCGTGGGAGACCTTCACTGTGGACGAGAGTCTGACGGCGCCGACACCCATGTGGGGTCTGAAAGCGGCTCTTGCAAGGGCTGTTGTTAGCATGGGAAGATGGAGAAACGGGCCCCCAGATCCGAGGGTGGGTGGTGCTCGCTCCGGGGTGTCCGGGCCGACAACCGGGGGTGCTGATGGCGCCACTCTGGCCGGACCGGGGCAGGCTGTTTCGGCAACTGCAAATCACATACGTCTGATGCCTATACGGGAAAGCATTTGTGGGGGTGAAAAGATGGAGGGGGAGTTGGGAGGACCAATGAGTTCGCGGGAATTAGCGAGTCTCCGGGGTTTGGTCGCGTGAGAGAGGTCACGTGTGTGCGGCCGGGGGAACCTTTCCCCGGGACGAGGTGACCCTCTTCCGGGGCGATCTGGGGTCAATAGGTTAGTGATTTGCAATCGATTTGAATTGGTAAGGAGTGGGCTGATTTTGATTAGGGCAGGCCAATGGACACAGGGCTCGCTGAGTCCAGCCCTGCTAAGACAGAGGAAGGTGAGGTACCGGATTGGCCGGATTAAAATCCCACACACAATAATGTATATGGTCGTGGCATTTACATTATTGTGGAAATGACCGTGAAAAGGATGGATTTTTGACTGTGGGCTTCTTTGGCGAGAGACTTTAAGTGGTGAATGGCGGGGGACCAGTTCGAAGTCACTGAGCTGAGACAAACTCTTTTTCCAATCCACATGATGAGCTAATATAGATGACCCCTCTGCATCTGAAGCTATATCGAGATAAATTACTGAGCTGTATCGACCGGAGTGGGTCCAAAAACCTGTGCCCAGAAGTTCAAGCTGGTATGCGATTATTGAAGTAGTCAATTGCTTGTGAATTTTACCGTTGCCTTCAGCTTCAGGCACGAAAGCCTCTATACTAAACTTTGATTTCTAGCATCAGCTTCAAAATAGTATGAGTTCACACGGGCAGAAGCAATTGCCGGGTTGGGTGATCGATCCGGCGGTGAGCATTGTTTGAACGGGCCTCACTATTGATCTCAAGATGGATCAAAGCCATTGTGTGAGCGATGTGCCTCAATTTGGATCCAGCAGCATGTTAAGAAAAACTGGTTGTCGAACTTCCGGCTCAAAGGAAGACGAATCTCCACAATCGAAAGTGTCCAACATAGCCATAGTCCTCTCTGACGCTGTAGCCAGGAGCCTTCTAATTACCGTTTTTCAGTTGCTGACTACACTGTTTAAAATGAGCCAGATCAGTCCAGGCTAGGCCCATCTCAATGTATCTGGCCTCTGCGCCAATCACGAACACCTTGACATCAAGCTCTGCGTCCAAACAGATGTCACCATTTTGCAAGTTTGCATCCGTCAAATGCCATTCGGCAGGCTCAAGCACAATCATGCAAAAATGTCTGACAGAAGAGATTGACCGCTCGTCCTTCATGCCTTGAACCACCGTCTTCCTCTCACTGGTATAGATGCCACCACCATCGACCAAACCATGCCCCAAATGGAGTACAGTTATTTGTTACAACAATCACGATCAAATGTGATGGCAATGCCCTCGATTCTAGATTAGAACCTATGTTTTACGAACTACCTCCGGTGTTTACATCGCCGGATCTGGGCATCACCAAGTCCGAGCCGTATATGGCAGACTGCCGGCGCCTGCATGGACGGATCCTTCTTATAACTGGTGTACGGGTGCGGCCTTGCCCAGCGGCCTTTCTCGAGGCAGCTTCCGGGCACAGGCCGGAAACAGGTCTGCTGACCTTTGGTTAGCCGGGGAGGCGCCGGACTTGGCCCATGCGCCACCTGCATGAGCGGTTCGGCTGTCCTGCATGTGGCTTCTGGTGGCCCCCGTTTCCTGTCTCCCTCTGACCCCAAATAACCCCAAAATTCGTCAAAAAAATGAGCTCGCCCGCCTCCCTTCCCCTTCTCATTTTCAGCCCGTTTCGTCTCGAAATCACGCAGTATCGCCGGCCCTGGGGTAGGCTGGTGTACGGGTGTGTCACCGGAACCAGCCCGCGCAGGCGTGCTCAGGCCTATCGAGCAGCACCAAGCCAGCCACAAGGTCCGAGTCTGACCTACACTTCGGCGGCCCACGGGACGACACAACAAGGCAGACAACAAGAGAGAAAGAGATCACACCGAGGCACGCCCACGAAGCCGCCAAAGAAGCCACCAACGAAGCAAACACCAAAGGAAGTCAGGACGGCCGACCAGAACCATACCTACTCCATCACCAAAGGAACCCACCCCAGCACCCCACCCCCCCCCCCCCCCCCCCCCCCCCCCCACCCTTTTTTATTTCCCGTCCCCACCCCCCCGGGGGCGGCCCCCAGTTCAAGAAAAAAGACCCCCCCCGGGCGCGGACCCCGCCGTTCCCACCGGGGGTTTTCCCTGCGCCCCCCCAAACGCCCCCCCCCCACCTCACCCCGGGCCCCCCCCCCCCCCCCCCGCCGCCCCCCCCCCCCCCCGCGC
>JALBCT010000046.1:0-18911 GCA_030444905.1 Metschnikowia sp. yHKB443 | reverse complement strand
CCACCCTCTAACCTCCTACCACGTATGGCACCACTGGGCCACACACAGACACACACGCCGGCGACGACAGAGCCCGAAAACACGCCCCTCAGCCCCAGCACGTTTGGGCTCGACACCGTCACGGACCATGTGGCCACCGCCGGCGCCGATTTCGAAGACAAGGCCGTGGCAATGAGCGGCGGCGCCAAGGGCACACAGGCGGGCCGCGGGCGGGGCCCCGCAGGCGTGGTGACGACGTTCTTGGCCAAGCACTTCACCGAGTCCAACATCCCCAAGGACAACATCCACAAGTTCTGCTACCGGCACAACCCGGACATCGCGTGCAACAAGCAGGCGGACGCGGCCAAGATGGTGCTTCTCCAGCAACAGCTCGAGCAGCTCCCGCAGCAGGACCAGGCGGCCATCACGCAGGTGTGGCTGATCTTCTCGGCGGCGCCCCACGCCCACCGGCTGCTCATTCTCCAGGGCCTCTTGTCGCAGTGCTGTTTCCCGCAGCTTCTGAACATCTCGCAGGAAATCAAGCAGCTCATCCGCATCGACTTCATCGCCACGCTCCCGACGGAAATCGCCCTCAAGATCTTGTGCTACCTCGACTGCAAGTCGCTCTGCGACGCAGCACAGGTGTCCCGCAAGTGGAAGGAGCTCGCCGACGACGACCGCGTCTGGCACCACATGTGCGAGCAGCACATTGACCGCAAGTGCCCGAACTGCGGCTGGGGGTTGCCCTTGATGCACATGAAGCGGGCCCGGGAACACACCGAGACGGCCGCCGCCGAGGCGTCTGCGGGCAGCGAGCCCTCGGCCAAACGGCACCACGCCGACGTGAAGAAGCGGCCGTGGAAAAGCGTCTACAGCGAGCGGTACCAGCTCGAGAAGAACTGGCGCAAGGGCCTCTACTCGGTGACGGAGTTGCACGGGCACACCGACGGCGTCACGTGTCTCCAGTTCAACCGCAAGTACTTGATCCTGGGGCTGTACGACCTGACGGTGCGCATCTGGAACATCGAGCTGGGCGAGTGTCTCCGCACGCTTCTGGGCCACCACAAGGGCGTGCGGGCGTTGGCGTTCGACGCCCAGAAACTCATCACCGGGGGCTTGGACTCCACCATTAAGGTCTGGAACTACCACACGGGCCAGTGCATCTCCACGTACCGCGGCCACGACGACACCGTGCTGAGCATCGACTTCTGCAACAAGACCATCGTGCTGGGCTCCGCCGACTGCACCGTCAAGGTCTGGCACGTCGACTCCCGCACGTGCTACACGCTCCGCGGGCACACCGAGCCCGTCAACTCGGTCAAGATCCACGAGCCCTCCAACACCGTGTTCAGTGCCTCCGACGACACCACCGTCAAGATGTGGGACATCAACACCAACCAGTGCCTCCGCGTGTTTGGCGGCGTCGCCCGCAACGGCCACGTCGGCCAGGTCGAGGCCGTGATCCCGTTCGTGTACAAGGGCGACGACCTAGTGGTCGACGCACGTGACCCGGCCGCCGACCACACCTTGCACAGACAGCGGCACCAGTACCAGCAGGAGCAGCAGCTTGCATTTGGCCCCCTGGACGCGCTGCGTGGCCGGCCCAACGCAGCGGACGGCGAGACCGGCGCCGAGCCGGAGTTGGAGTCGGCCCCCGACGAGTGGACCTGGCCCGAAAACGCCCAATACCCGACCCACTTGTTGACGTCGTCGCTCGACAACACCATCAAGTTGTGGGACGTGAAGACGGGCAAGTGTGTGCGGACCCAGTTCGGCCACATTGAGGGCGTCTGGTCCATCAGCGCCGACAACTTCCGCATCACCAGCGGCGCCCACGACAAGCTCATCAAGGTCTGGGACCTTCAGAACGGCAAGTGCCTCCACACGTTCGGCAACGACGCCACCGTCAGCTGTGTGTCGCTCTCGAGCCACCGCATCGCCGCGGGCTTGGAGCTGGGCAAAATCAAAATCTACAACTTCAGCTGAGGCGAAGGGCCAGCTGCTGGGGGGCTATTTATCATGTAAAGAATAACGAATTGCATTTTACTTCAAAAACGACGACACAGTGTAGATCGGGTCCATCGGGTTGTTGGACTCGCCCGTCAGCGACCGCTCGTCGCAAATCACCCCCGGCTCGTCCCCCAACACAATCGTCGTCTTGGAGTTGTTGTCGTGCGAGTTGGAGTGGAAGAAGCAGTACGAGTCGAGCAACTCCTTGTACGACATGGACTCATGCAATTTTTTGGTGGACCGCGGGGCGTCCCACGAGTCCAGGAGAAACCGCCTCCCCACATGTTCACGAGGAGGACTTTGCATCGACTCCGCGAGCTCCTCGTCCGAGCTCACAGTGGTCCGGCCACTGATCGCGGGGCTCGCAACGTCAAGGGCCTGTTTCAAAAGGTCCTCGTCCGTCGGCTTCGTTCGGAGATCTCTCAAAAGAGGCGAGGAGAGGTAGAAGTCGTTACTTTCGAAGTCGTTGTAGTTTTGTCGGGCCGGCATTTCCGGCCGCTTCGTGTCCTTGGCCTTGAAGGACGTCGACATGCCAGGATCCAGGTCCATGCGCTTGAGGTACGACGAGGAGTACTTGGGTCGCTGTGTGTGGGCCTGTTGCTTTGTGCGGGCACTGGAGGGGACCTGTTCAGCGGGCGAGGTTGGCTTGCTGGAGATGTCCGAGGTCCTCCGCAAGTCAAAGAGGTAGTTCAGCCCGTTGTTGTTGTCCCATAGCTCTGTGCCCGGGGTATTGTATTTGATGCAGAGCTCGGGTATCCTGGATTCGCACAAGGGGTCCTGGATCCCGCTGAAGAACAGATCCAACAGGATCTTGAACATGAATCGGTCGTAGTTCTTGGCTTTCAAAGCCAGAGGCGTTTGCGGGACGTAGAAGGCCAGGATCTCCACGATGGTGTGCCAGCCATCGAGAGAGTATCTAACATTGACGTGTTTCTCGAAGGCCATGTTCATGACGGCGATCTGGCCCAAGATGTACTTGTGGTCGGCCAGAAGGAACAAGTTCTCCAAGAAGATGGCCTTCTCGGCCGAAGCAGCATCGTGGATCGAGTTTTGCGAGAAGTTCAATAGTCGGAGCAGCCACTTGGCGTGCGTGGGCGGCCGGTATGCGTCGGGGTGTGAGTTGAGCTCATCGTCGTAGTAGTCAAAGTACAGTGTTTTCTTGAGGTCGAAGATCGGGCCCTGATCGATGTTCATGGCAGGGATGACGTCGTCGTCGTCGTCATCGTCGTCCTCGAACCCGGTGGGCGAGTTCAGGGCGGAGATGGCTGCGGGCTTGTCCTTTTCCTTGAAGTAGCGCACGTCTGCGTCGCCGCCAAAGTGCACCGACTTGTACGTCGGGGTCGAGGGCAACGACTTGGCCTTGGCGAGCTGGGTGTAGGACGACGACTCTTTTAGGAGAGGTTTCACGATCTCGCCCGATTTCTTGCGGAGGAGCCGGGGCGGCGGTGCGCGGGGCGAGCTGCTGGGCGAAGACACGTCTGAAAGCAGGGCTGCGCGGGGCTGCGGGGACGCTGTGCCCGAGTTTGGGCCCGAGTCGGTTTTGCTCAAGTTGGCATTGAGGAGGGAGTTTTTCCTGGTGGTGTCACTGGCCTTCTTCAACTCTTCATGGGCGCGCGATGGTTTATGCATGAAGCGCATCAGCATGGAAGCTGCAGAGGCCGCCAGGCCCTGTGTGTAGGCGCGGGCCGGGGAAGGCAGGGGTTGCTCAGGGACAGGCGAGGGGGAGGGGCCAGACGGTCCGGACCATGATTGTGTTTCACGGGCCGCCGGCTCGACTTGCATTCGATGTAGGGGTGGGTCCGGATTAGGGCAGGGTGTTGCGCAGGGGGCCCGGGACTCAGTCGGGGGTAGGGGGCTCCCGGGAAGGTTCGGATGGAGGGTGAAGAGGATAGAACAAACCAGGAGAGGAGGTTGTTCTAGGTGAGGTGGTATGTGGTGGGAAGTGGGATAGTGGAGTAAGGGGCAGGGGGTCGTAGAATGTGGGATGCTGGATGTGGGATGGTGGGATGCGGTGGGGAGGTGGGCCGAAAATGTGTGTGTGGGAGGGTCTATGCAAATGTGGAAGGGTCACACAGTGGGAGGGACCGAGTGTCAGGCCGTGTGCTTCTGTGGTGAAGGAAGGTGGGCAGGCGGTTGAGGTGGCACAAAAGGTGAAAAAAAAAACCCGCCGGAACCGGTGGGTGGAGGCCTGTGTGTTCTTAAGGAACTCTGCGGAAAGCAACGGACTTGGGTGGAAGACGCGACCGATTAAGCGATTTCGGGGCACGGGCCTCCAACGACAACAAAGCGTGAGTACGCGATCTTTTTACAGCCAGGGGCCACACAATTAGACGCCGGCAGGGAGGGGAGCAAAAATTCGGTAACTTAAACTGGATGTTGTCTTTATTTTGTGTGGTGTGGGCCTGGTGCAGTGGTGAACCAGTTGGCGCTGGTTGGAAGCCCGGTTGCAGGTGGGGCTTGGGCCGGGACACGATACAATAAGGGTTGTGAGCGTCCCCAACGATAACGGGACAGGTTCCTTTTTCTGCCCAAAAAGAAAGGGCTCCGGGGCTCCAGCACGGCGCAAGCCTGCCTACGCAGCAACTCCAACAGCATATCACAATGTGTGTTTCAGAAGAGTTGCCTTGCTAGGGCAAGGGGTTTTGGAGTGAAATGGAGGCTTGGGCCCAATTCGGCTCGGCCGGATAGCTGCCCTGGGCAGGGCCACCCGTCAGCACCCAAATTGTTTCGGAGCGCTGCAGCCGCAGGTGTCTCAGGTGCTACTCTGCAGCACGGGCTGCATCGGAGGGCCCAGCTAAAGGGTCGCGGGACCACAGGCGCGCCGTCGTACCTGGAGCCAATTGCCGGGCCGTCCGCCGGCGCCAAAAGCAACGGCCTCCACAAACAAAGCCAGAGAAGTGGGCGGGCTCCAGAAGAATGGCCAAACCCTAAAAGCAACGGCCAGTTCCAGGGTCACCCCATCGGCAAGGCGCCCACCAAAAGTCGCCGGCGGCCCCGGTCCCTTGTGTGGCCAGGGACACTAGGTGCATTCTCACTTCGGCCCATGCAGACTGTACCGATTAGGCTTCGCTCTGGTGCTACAAGGCATCACGCTTGGCATCTGCCCATTGTCGAATTGACCCACAGAGGGCCGGCCCGGGACTCGGCCGGCGGGACTCGTGGCAAAGCATAATCACGAACAAAGACAAAGTGACCCAGAATTCTGCCATTAGCCCACACCACGCCAATTGCGCTCCGCCAATTGTTGGCCCTGAGCTGCCGCACCCCGCTCACCCCATGACGTGAGCATGCCGGGCACACAACCATGGGTGCAAAGCGCCCGAGACCAAGCCGCCCAGATTAGTGCCTACGGCATCAATTGACTCACCTTAAGCGGTGGTGATGCAAGGGCTTGGTGGCGCTGGAGCCGCACCTCGAGGCAGCCGGGCGATGCACCTCGGACAATACCCAGCCAAATCACTGGGCCCACCACACATAAGCGAATGGGAATGGGCTCTACTCGAGTACTACTGGGGCTGCTCCATGACTGCTCTGGCTGCTCTGGCTACTCTAACTGCTCTGACTGCTCTGACTGCTCTATGGCTGCTTGATGAGATGCTCCACTTGGTCCCTGCTTATATGAGCCACTCCATTCGCCATGGCCGCACTGCAATTCTCGAGCCCATGCACCTTCACTAAATCTACGGGAGGATGTGGCCCTTGCAGCCTTGGCTAGTCCGCAAACGTGAGGCGGTACCCGCAGTTGTAAGCACTGCCAAACGAGTAGCACACTGCCCCGCCGCCAAGCATCACGTCACCAGCCAACACACTCCCCACAAGCACCGGGCCCGTCTTCCATACGTTATCCGGAAGACGCACGCGGGCCAAGATTTTTCTCGAAACGCTGTACCGCAACACACTGGTGTCCTGGTCCGTCAACGTTGGTCCTGCTCCGCCGATGATGTAGAGCGCATCGCCCTGCTGGCGTAGTATGCACCCGATCCGGCCCCAGCCAAGCGTGTCGACTAGGGCACAGCGCACGGTGCCCCCGCCAAGACTAAACTGGTAGAGATTGGCTGAGACGTTAGGCGCAACAGCATCGGCCATGCCGCCAAAGATGTACCCCGATTGCAGGGCTTGGTCGTACGTAAGGCCGCAGCTCTGCAATGCCCCGAGGTCGCTTTGGCCCAAATCCTGCAAACTCATCTGTGGGGGGTTGGTCTCGCTGCACTCCACAAAGATGAGCGTGAATCTGCCGTGGGCAAACACCACAGCTTGGTCTGGCCCGTACTGGAACGCACTGTGACGTGACAAGCCTTGTGGGAGGTTTCCGAGCAAGCGCCAGGCGCCGGAATCGAGGAGCCAGACATCGCTGAGGTTTTGGCCTGGCCGCGTGCGGCCTCCCACCAAGATAAGACGCTTGGGGCCAATACTGGTGAGGGTATGGCACATTCGGGGGGACGGTCCGTCCATAGTCACTGCAGAGAAGACGTTGTCGGGTGAGAGGATTGTCAAGTCACTGCTGCGGGACTGGAACAGACCGCCATGGAGATACACCAACAGTTCCGACTCCGCCGCCGCGGCGAACTTGATCTGGGGGCCCGTCAAGGGTGTCATCTCGAATCCAGTGGCTTCCTCCTCCACTGTAGGTGGCACGTACTCCTCGGAGAAGACACGGACCGTGCTGTTGGTGGCGTGGATGACCACGTAGTGCTGGCAGAACACCAAGAACTCCTCCCACTCGTCAAACTCCTCCACCTGAGCCACCTGGGCCTTTTGGGCACTGCTCACCAACTGCTGCCAGCTGCCGAAAAGATCCACCACGTCCACATGCGGCAGGTACTGCTGGAACCGGGCCTTCTGGAGCTCCTTCGTGTGGTACGTCTCCACGCACAATAGCGGAGAGCGCAAGTGGCTAAAGTGGTATAACATCTTCTGGGCGAAGAAGTGGTCGGGGCCCGCGGGCATGATTTGCTCCAACACCAAGAGGTGGGAGTTCGGAAGCTTTGCCAGAAGCTCAATGACAGGGTTTGCGTGTTCTGGAAGCATATACGCGAGCGAGACCTCGGCGATGAAAAGCGTGGGTTCGCCTGGGGGAAGAAGCCGAGCAAGCTGCTGGGCATAGAGCTCTAGGTTCTTGAGGTCACAGCCCACCAACTTGTACGAGGCCGTGGACAACAATACGTCAGTACTCGCTACACTGGGCTGGTCTCGAAGCCCGATAGCGGCCAAAATCTCGGGCGAGGCGTTGATCATGTCCAACTTGCGGGCTACAAGGTCGGGGTAGTCCAAGTCGTAGAAGCGGAAGCGGCCCGGGTACTCTGCCAAGAGCTTGAAGGCCAACGGGTCAAAGCCGCAGCCAAGATTGACCACGCGGAGCACCTGGCCATGCAGCTGTTGGATTCTGAGCACACTCTGCTTGATGCTCTCCATTCGGAGCCAGTACCCTCTGTTGATGGCCGGGGAGCGGCGCTTCCATTTTGGGACAAAGTGCTTGAACCACTCCTGGGCACCGGGCTCCATTGTCGGGAGGTAGAGGGCCTCCACGGACCGTTTCGAAACGATGGACGAGTTGTTGGTGCCCTGGACCTGGGAGTCGTGGTACAGTTTTCTGCGTTTGTCCTTTTCGATTTTTCTTTTATTCTGCGCTTGCACTTGCGCCCGGGAGAGCGGCGCCAGACCAGTCATTGATGGTGTGTGATGCAGGGCCAGTGATGGATCTATGTAGATGGCGATGCTCTGCGCCGAGAAGCAGCGGGGTCACGTGACCCAGAATGGTCGACGGGAAAGACAGCAACAAACGCCCCGAGGCTTCCGATATCCTGAAGCCACATGTTAAATCAATGAGCTCTGTCTTCAAAGAGCTCCCTTGAGCGCCGTCTTGAGAATGGCATCGGCCTCGGCACTGGAAGCCGTCTGGCACTGCGCAAGGTACCTGGACGCCGCCAAAGTAAGGCGGAGCTGTTTGAGCGGCAACGGCTCGTCGGTCTCCATGTCGTTTTCGGCAGCCTCCTCCAGCAGGCCGCACTTGAGCCAGATGCGCCCGTTGATGCCGATGGCGATTTCGAACGGCACTTTGGCGGCAAGTTTTTCCAAGAAAACAGACTTCTTATTGTAGAGGAGCTCGCGGGCAAAGTTCATGTTCACGTCAAACAAGTAGCCATCGGCGGCAAGTGGGCCAAAGCCGCCGTCCTTGCCTGTTTCGGGGTCCAAGCACTCGATCTCCGTCACGATTTCGGGAACAGCCTCCGATACGCGGGCGTACACCACCAGCCCGACCTTGAGGTTGGGACGGTTCTTTTTCGAGGCGTTGGGGAACGCCATCATGGAAAGCTGCACGCCCGGCAGGTGTGCCTGGAGCGACACTTTGAAGAAGTCCAGGTACACGCCCACCACCACGCCTAGCACGTGGTCGCCCGTCTGCGGGATGTAGCGCTTTGTGTTGGAGTCGATGTACAAGAGTTTTTCGTTGTTTTTCAACGGCGTCTCTCGGAGGAAACCAGCAACCGATGGGGCGATGCTCTGCGTTTTGGGCGATTTGTATACGCCAGGGCCAATGGTGACGGCCTCTGCCTCGAGATTTGGGAAAGCGTCTCCAGGAACAATGACAGACATTGTAGGGAGCAGGTGTGTTTCGGTAGAATGTAAGGAAGTGTGGTGGGGTGTGGTGAAGTGATGAAGTGAGTGAGTGAGTAGGTGAGAGTGAGGTTAATGAGGCAGGTGATGAGAAGTGAGAAGACAGGGATGGCGAAAAGGCAGGGATCGTTTTTTTAGTTGTTGAGTTTTCGGATTACTAGATTTGTAAGATAAGCCCGTGATGTCGAAAAAATGAATTCAGCCGGGATTGCAATTGTCGTGGGTCAGGTGCCATCAGTCAGGTCATGCATACAGCGTAACTTTCAGAGGAAGGCTGAGATGCCCCAGTTTGTCAAGATGATACTTGAAGCGGTAATGGGATTTCGTTGACTATGAAATTGACATCGATGAAGGCCTGTTTACTGTTATCACACCTGTCGGCCGGTGTTACTGATAGTGGAGGTGTGCTGATGCCTGATTAAGTAAAGCTAGCAGATGAGCTAGTGCTGAGAATTGCACATATACCTGCCGGTTCGAATAGTGCCTTCGTGGAAATGACACCACGCTAGCTACTTGAATACACGGTGTGCTCGCGGTGTCAACGAGGAAGTCACTTACCAGGCCAATACTGTCCGTTCATCGGGGAAGACCCTATGATTGAGCTCACCACTCAGTTTGGCTCACCAAATAATCACAGTTTTGATATTTTGAGGTTGAGCAATACACGCGATAGGTACTTCCGACTCATAGAAGTGGTCTGGGCCAAAAGACTTCTAGACCGAAGCCAGTTGAGGCCCTAATCTCGGGAGATCAAATGACGTCTAAACCAAGCTTCTTGAGATAATTGAGCTTCTGGAATCAGTCAGGCTCAAAAATACTGTATTAATTTTCAGCAATAATCTGATACTCAGTCCGGCAACAACGACAACTTTCTGTTCAAGGCTTGCCAATACATGGACAAATGTCATCAAAGCGCCGACAAACAACCCTGGCCTACGTGCAAGCAAATAATCTGTCTCTCAAGAATTGCACAGTCTCTCCCATACCGCTTTCTTGATTAATCCAGCTTTAATTGATCTTTGATCGAGCCCACTACAGCTACTGCGGCAGGGTCCTGGACCCTCTGCAACCGTACAGTCCTGCCTAATCAGAAATCAACCAAGTTCTCGAATTAACTTGAACACAGTGTTTTGATGTACTTGAGCTGACTCGACTACACCGACCAAAATTTTTATTTCCCAATTCTTATCTTGCCCCTATCTTATCCTCCAGTGCCTATCTTGCCGAGCCGCACCGCGCAGTGATACGGCCCTGTAATTTACGTGTTTCACAACTACATACTACTTCTTGCAAAATGAGTGCTGATCACACTGAGTCGGCCTCCACGGTTAAAAAAGACAGCTTGGAATATCCAGAGTCTACTGTCTCCTCCGCATCTTCTCAATTACCTAAAGGCCGGGTGCCTGGGCTTATGGAGAGATACTACATCTGCCGAATCACCCAAAGTCTCAAGGGCCGAGGCTTCAATGTTTCTGTGCGGTTCAAGCAGAAAGTGCTGGACGAGCTCTTGGCGCAGGCGTTGCACAGGACAATTGCAAAGATCCCACAACTTGCAGTCAACGCGTTTCGTGTTCGGGGAGACGCTGACGAAGATGCCAAGAGTAACGGCTTCAACTACGAGGTGCGCCACGTGACCCACATTGACTACAACGACGTGGTCCAGCACCGGAGCGTGGCCCGTTTTGATGGCGGCTTTCTCCGGGAGTTGTCGGAGGTGCTCATCACCACCAGCGTAGAGAAACCGTCGTGGCAATTTTGGGTGGTGGACGAGGAGGAGACTGGGCACCAGTGGCTCACGTTTGTGAACAACCACATGTTTTTTGATGGCACGTCAGGTACGTTGGTGATGGAGGAGCTTGCACGTGCTCTTGACGCCAGCGAAAACAGCCCGGGGCCATTTGAGAACCGGATCTTTCTGGCGGCCCAGGCAGACTTGGACTTGCCCGAGCCCTCTGACAGAGCTTCGTCAATCTTGACGGCGCCATGGGGCTACACTATCAGCAAAATATTTTGGGCGCTTTTCGAAGACACCTGGGTCTACAAGGTGTTCAAGAGGTTGTTCTTCAAGAAGCCGTTGCCGGAGTTCCCTCGGTCCGGCCTCATCACCAAGGTCGGCCTCAACCCCAGCACGTTCCACCTTGTCAAGTTCAACTCCGAAGAGACGAAAAGAGTGTTGGCCCAGTGCAAGCAAGAAGGCGTGTCGTTCACCTCCAAGCTTGGGGCCAGTATGTGCCAGGCCATTTCGCAAACGTGGCCGGAAGAGTCCTCAGGCACTACGCACAGCTACATGATTGACGTCTGCGGGCGCCGGTATTTGCCCTCGGATTTCCAGGGCTCTCGGGTCGGGCTCTATGCCCTGGGTGTGGACGGGCTGCACGCTGCGGACCTTCTGTACCGGGCCATGGCCGAGCTGTACCAAAAAACCATTTCCGAGGGCATCAGCACCAGCCGCCCGTTCTGGCTCATTGGCTTATTGCGCTACGTGAACTTGTGGAAGTACCTTGCCAACCCGAAAGCTGACCGCAAGACGATTGAGATTTCCAATTTGGGCCGCACCAACATTCAGGCTGGGGCCTGGACTGCCCAAGATATCGTCTTCAGCCAGGGCGTCACCATGTCGCTTGTGTGTGCGTCAGTGGCCACGACGCCCGGCGGCATCACCATAGTGCTTGCCTTTCACGACGAGTTGGCCAAATATGGTGGACTTGAGGCGATGGAACAGTGCGCTCACTATCTTAGAGGGCACATTCTAGGAAATTGAGAAGGGAAGAGAGGGAGGCTGAAACACTCAGCGACAAGGTGAGAAGAAAGTGGAAGAAGTGGCGGGAGAATTTCTGGGATGCGGTGTGAGAGAATCTATACTTCAACCGATTCGTGTTGATTCAATTTTCTATGGTGGCTGGCTATCTCGTCTATTGGACATGACAAGAAGGCTTTGTTCAACTTTTGGTCCAATTGTTATGTCTCTGGAGAAAGTGGTTCAGCCGCTTGGCTAATTTCTTATCGTCGTCTAATTAGAGACGCCTGCACACGGCGCCAATCGCCCACGTGTGCGTGCATATACATGCGTCGCTATCGGAGGGCAATACTATGGCGGTTGCAAGCCCGCAGAGCCCTGCGTCGTGTGACACTGGCTCATGTACGGAAAACGTGGCTGTCAACGTGCGGGCGTGGTAATTCTATGGCGCGTGCGCTTTATTACGCCGCTTAAAATACCGCCCGGTGCCGTGTTTCAGCCCCCAGTTCCAGAAGCCGGGTTGCATCAAGTTTCACAATCACGGCGACACGAACCAGCGGAACCGCCAGACCGTCCAGTGGCCGAAGCCAATTTAAAGTTCAGCCCTGCCCCAAGTTCACCTCCAGGACCTGGTCCACTAACCACCCACCATGCACATCCCAGAGCCACCCCGGTTCAAAACCACCATCATCCAGCTCAACAAGGACATCGACCCAGAGGACAACAACTACGAGGTCCTCACCAACGAGTACAGTCCCACGGCGTTTGTGAAACAGGAAGATGCGCCCCGCCGGAAGCGCAGACGGTCGTCCAGCACCGCCGAAGAAATGGAGTTGGCCCGCCGCCGGTCCCGGACCAAACAGATCCACTCCATGATCGAGAAGCGGCGCCGGACCAAAATTAACCGGGAGTTTGAGGCGCTCAAGTACCTCATTCCGGCGTGCCGATCGTGCGAGGCCACTGGCGTCGGGGCCAACTCCGCCAACAAGATTGACGGCATGTACAAGCTCACGATTTTGCGCACGGCCGTCGAGTACATCTTGTACTTGCACCACGTGGTGCAGCAGCAGCACCGGCTCCTCAAGGAAAACGTGCCGCTGTACTCGTACAACGTGGGCTACCTGGAGTGTCCGCTTGACGTGAACCAGTACCGCAACATTGACCAGGAATTCAGTTTCCACGAATTGGCCCGCGGGCTTTCGGGGGTGCCGTGCACGCCTATAGGCGAGGAGGCCCTGGAATGCCCTACGCCGAGCCTGGACAGCAGCAGACTGAAGCTGGAGGAGCCCGAGGAACCACGAAAAGAGTGGGCGGCCAAGAGCGACAGTCCAAAGGAAGCAGCCGAGTCTGAGACATCAGCCATATCCAAGGAGCGCAAGAAACAGGTGAGCTTCGACCCTGCGCTCCAGAGCATCTCGCTCCCCCAGATTCAGACAATAGAGCAGCGGGAAACAGAGCCCCAGAACACTCAGGTGCAGACACGGCCGGTCCCCGCCCGGCAGGTGAGCTCGTTCTTGGTACCGGGCCCCACCACAGAGCAGTACAGGCTAAGAGCGATGCTGGCATCGACGCTTGGCCCGGAAAGCTTCAGCCAGGCCCCGCCCACACCCAAGGCCACGCCGCACGTGTCGCCGTACATCCCGATGGCCCGGCTGAGCTTGCTGACGGACTTTACGTTTGCCCTCAGCGACCGGCTCCGGCGCTCGAGCTCGTTGGACGTGCTGCCGCACACGGTGCCGCTTGCGTCGCTGGTGTCCCGAGACTTTCGACTCCTGGACCCGGCGTTGAAACCGGAACTCCCGCGTAAGATGTACTTCAAGAGCAAAGTGCCGCCGCAGAACCAGATCGCCCACTTGGGGCCCAGCGATGAGGAGGCCACGCTCACGCTCTTGGCGTTTGCCAAGCCGTCCATAAACAAGTTGTTGAATTGATTTCGAACACAGAGGCTTTGGATTTAGGAATAGGTTGGTGGGGATCAGTAGGACGACGGGTCGTGGTCCAAGAGCTGGTGCTCGTACAACCACACCATGTAAGCGTCGACGGCGCTGGGCCACAGACTCATTTCGTCGTACGCCGAGATCGCCTCCGGGTCCGGCGCCACCACCTGGACGAAGAAGCGATACGCCATCAACCACAAGTCACGTGACACAGGCGTGTTGGTGGACCCCACGTACTGGAGCCACTGCCGGATCCGTTCAGCGCAGGGCACGAGTTCCGCCCGCAGTAGCCACAAAAGCTCCCAGTACGCCACGGCGTCCTCGGCGGCAAGAGCCTTGATCCGGGTGTCGGAGCCCCGCACAAAGTCGAAGCACCAGGCGTAGAGTGAGTCGAACTGGGCCTGGTCTGAGCTGACGCTGTCGTGGGCCGATTCGAGTTGCTCCCGCATAGCTTGTAGCGTGACGGCCGCTGCATCTGTCCAGTACTGGAGAAAGTCAGCTTTGGCGAATTCACCCATCAGCGGCGCTTTTAGAAGGTACGCCAACGTGAGACTCTGCGGGTCCTCGGGCGCCAAGTCCAAGTCGGCCAAGTACGCCAAGGTGCCGTCCACCAGTATCACCGAAGGATTCTCTGGGTCACAGTACCTGTCCCAGATTTTCACGAGGGCCGCTGGCGGGGCCCGGGGTGTTGGGTCTTGGTGCTGAGATAGGTATGCGTTGACAGCGACATTGAGGTTCCAGTGGTGGGCCTCTAGGTGTTTTGTGGCGATAGTTTCAGAGACGCCGGTCACGTGGCAGAACCGGTCTCGAATTTGCGACTTCGGAGGCTGGTGTTAGTGGGACGGAAGTCGCTGGGTCTACGTACCATGAGTAGGTGATGCGCGGTGACATCAGGTGAGCCAGGATATCAACTAGATGGAAGGAGACTTTTGCAAAGAGTAGGTCAGGGTAGGATTTCGGTATGAACAGGTGGTTCGAGCTCTAAAAAGACGAGAAGTATGGTGGTCTTCAGCAAATCGTCTCAACGAGCTCTAGGCCCTGTGAGATCACACCAACTCATGAGCATCCATGCTCAAAAGTCAAACCAGAACAGGTTGGCAGTATCCCAGAACAATTGGGTCACATAAGGTGTTGATCCAGAACCCATCTCAATAATTCGGAGGGCTCCTTCTTTTTCACAATGGCTTTGAACTGTAATTGATATCTGAGGTATGCTGAGTTGCGGGCTGCCTCGAGATCGGACCTTGACAACCGCAGAAATGAAAAATCACAATATAAAGGTTACTTCGAAGGAAGACACGCCATTTAGTCCAAGCTACGAGTTGCATGAGTTGAAACGGGCCAAGGAATGCTTCCCTCAACCAGGATAGCTAAGCCTTCTTGGGCTGAGCCTAACATAAAGTATAACGTCTTCCGAAAATTTACAGTATATCTTAGCTCTTAGTTCTTGGATCACAACTGCTGGGCATATGGGGCATCCTGACGTTGATCACCTCAGTTTTCGAAATGCCATTTGATGTCACATCGAGAACCACGTTGAAAGTGGATTGAGACATGTTCACCACCAAGACTCTGACCACAGCTGATTTTCAACTCCTCTCAATCTGAATTACGGGTGACAGGTTGAGTCTCTTGAGATTCAATTACCTAAGATGAGTAGCCACACGTTGCGAGAGCAGTATCACTTCGTTTCCGATTGATATCCCCATTACTGCTCGAACGGCTCAGCCGTGTACTTGCATGTCTATGTTAGAGTGACTAGGCCTCTTGTTGCTAAGTCTAGAGCAAGGACCTTCTTCATTGCACTCGACGCTCCTGAAGGCTTCGCAGCTATACACGGCCAGAGAAACAGAAGTGCGATGTATCGTCCCATTAGTCCTGAGTCAACTTTCAGGTTAATCTCCAAGAGGAGAACGATAGCTTGTGAACAGAGTCGAGTTTCAACCATTCCTGGTACCTACAGACACAGAGGAGCAGGAGATGAGAGGATGGAGTACCCTGAGGTCTAATTAGTCTGATCTGCCTGACGAGAAAAACGGAAAAAGAGAGATATGGCACACTGGATCCCGCGTACACTAGTTAAATCTCATCGCAATGCACAGAAGTGTCAGCAACGCTGTGGCTGTTTGCAATGTCTACTGGTCAGTTCTGTCCCGATTAGGCAGGGTGCGGATCACGGTTAGCATAGGCAGCACTGCTCCACCACTCCTCAACCAAAGCCACTTACTTTCCAAAACTATCCCTATAATGGTTCTATTTCCAACAACCCAGTAACAATCCCCTCGTCAATCCCTCGTCAATTCCCTCGTATTTTCTCGTCAATCCCCTTCTTCGTTTTGTCTCATCTCACCGCTACCTGTCTCATCAACACTACGCGCACAACACCATGCTAGCAGCGGGGATCCGGGCCGTGGTGCCGACACAGACGCTTCTGGACCTCGACGTGGCCGAGGGCGACTTGCAGATTCTTGTCTCGCACCTCGAGCCGTTCTACCTTGAGCCGCAGACCAGCATGGCCGAACCGCTGCCTCGGGCGAGAGCCGCTGCCAAACACTGCTTGCGGGACCCGGCGCTCCACGGCGAGTTTGCCCGGCTATACCTCAACTCGGTGGCGGCGCAGTTCCGGGCCCGCTTCCGGCGCTTTGTGGCAGATTCAGACTACAAGGCCGTGGTGGCGCACACGGCGACATTGGCCGCGTACTACGCCCGGCAGACGGCGCTTCTAGGACTTCTGCCGCCGGCCCAGACGCTCTTTGACCGCGGGCTAGCCGGCTTGTTCCGGCGGTACCTCGAGCCGGCGGTCCAGACGCATCTTCCGGCGCTCATACGGAACGGCGAGCTGGCAGCGCTACATACATTGGCCGCTGTGGGCCTAGCCGCCCACGTGCAAGAGGCCCTGGTGGCCGCCACCACCGAGTGCATCCACAGCTACGTGCGGCAGACGTGCGCCAGGCAGTGGGCCCGGGCGTGCATGCCGGACGTGCTCCAGCGGGTGTGTGTGGACATCTACCCGTCGTTTGTGGCCGGGTGTGCTGGGCAGGCGCCTGCCGCCACCGACCTCGCCAAGCTTGCCCGCAACGACTTGGTTGCGTTGCGTGTGGCCGAGGTCTACGACATGGTGGCCGCGTACCCTGCTCTGGGCCCGGCGTTGGACGAGCTCCACGAGTGCTTTGCGCTCGCTGCCGCCTCGGACTCGGAGCACGAGTACCTTGGTGTTCTGCACTCGGCCCGGGCGGCGCTCGTGGACCGCTTCGCCGCCGAGTGTGCGCTGCGGCTCCTCCACCAGGGGTGCAACACGCCGCAGATCGCCGTCATGTACATCAGCACCATCAAGGCGTTCTTGCGGATCGACCCGACGGGCGTGCTCCTCGACAAAATCGCCCGCCCCGTGCGCCGCTACCTCAAGACCCGCGGCGACTTGGTGCTGCACCTCGTGCAAGGCATGCTTGAGCCGGACCCGGCAGTGAACCCGCTCGCCGAACTCGCCCACGACCTCCAGGCCCCGTGCCCGCCGCCAACCCACATCGACGACCTCTCGGACCTCCACTGGTGCCCGGACCCAAGCGACGCGTTGCCGGACTTCAAGAAGTCCCGGGTGCTCGACATGGTCGAGGCGCTCACGTCGATCTTCCCGCTGCCGGCGCCGCTCATTGACGAGTTCACCAAGCTCTTTGGCAGCCACCTCTTGTCGCCGCAGTACCGGCCAGACGACATCATGAAGCAGGTGGAGCTCCTCAAGATGCGGTTCGGGCTGGCCGAGTTTGCTGTGCTCGACGTCATGATCAGAGACATCATCGACAGCGCCGGCGCCAACGAGGCGATCGCCAAAACCACCCTAGGAGCCGAGCCGGCGTTTTCCCTCACCATCCTCTCGAAAATGTACTGGCCGTCCGTGCTCGAGGAGCTCTCGCCCAACGACAACTTCACCGTGCCCGTGCAAGACCGCTTCGAGGCCTACTCCACCGCGTTCCGCTCCCTAATGAGAGGCAGAGACCTCACCATGGTGCCGTCGTTGGGCACGGTGGTGCTTGACATCACGGTCGACGGCACCACAAAGGAGTACCGCGTGACCCCGTCGCAGGCGACAATCATCTCCGTGTTCGACGACGACCTAGACGAAATGAGCCTCACCACAGTGGCCATGCTGGCGGGCATGACGCCGTACGCCGCAGCCCAGGCGTTGAAGTTCTGGGTGGACCAGGGCGTGGTCCGCCAGAACGGCGTCAACTACCGTGCCGTCGGGTGATGCTGGCACCATCTCACCGCGCTATAGAATCTGCATGCAATTATGTAATGTCTCTAGAAACCCCTCAGTTGATGTTGCCGTTCACCGCCTTCACAATGTCCACGCCAGACACCTTCTGCGTGTACAGCGAGCTGGGCTGCCACTTGCGCATGCTGCGGATCTCGTCCGTGGCGTGGCCCGGGATCCGGATGTTCCAGTTCCGCTCGAGATGTAGCTGCACGTCCCGCACGTCCACGGTGTCCGTTTTCCGGTGTTTGGCGAGCCGGCACGCAAACGTCGTCACGGAGCTGACAAACTCGTCGGCCAAGTCGAGCAAAAGCTCCTCCACGTCGCCGTCGATCGTCGTCTTGCCGTCGCCCTCGTCGGCGCCAATGCTGTTGACGAGCTCCGTCAACTTCCGTTTCGTTAGAACACGGCCCGAGTTGTCCTGGATCGGGCCCGTCGACGCCATGTCGAACGTGGGCATGCGTGTGATGGCGGGCGAGTTGACAATCTGGCCGAGCCCCGACGAGGCGCCCGACGTGAGCGTGGGGCGGAAGTTGTTGGTGCCCGGCTTCAACGTCACGGGCGTCTGCGGCTTGACGTTGATGGTGCTCAGGATCGGGATCGACGGCACGCTGGCCTTGGTGATCAGCGAGAGGTTGACGCCGCTCATGAGCGGGTCCTTGATGCCCGGCGACGCGGCCCGGCTGCCGGACTTGGATGCGTCCTGCGCCATGGCCGTGGCTGCTGGGGCGGCCAAGCCCGGCTGTGTGGTGGCGCCTGGTGTCGACGCGGGCCCGGGAGCAGGCCCCGTGGTGCTGGGCTTGGCGACGTTGGCGGTGTTGGCCGGGGCCATGCCCGTTGCCGAGCCTGCCGCCAAAGCGTTGGGTGTTGACGACTGAGGCGTGCCTGGGCGGGGGCTCGCAGAGCGCACCTGCTCCAAGAGCTGGTTCTTCATGTACACGGCGAACTTCAGGTACTGGCCGTACTTGAGGCGCAACTCGCGTAGCTGGTTGTCGACCAGGGTGGTTTCCTCCTGCAGCATGTCTGGCCGCTTGCCCGCCTCGAGGGTTCTGATTTTGCGCTCCAAGTCCTGGAGCCGCGTGCGGACCTGGTTGTACTTTTCCGTGGTGACGCCCGTGGCCGCCGCAGACGCTGGGCCCAGCCCGGCCGAGTACGACGGTCTTGCTCCAGCGGCCCCAGTGGCTGTGGGTTGCGTTGCTCCCGAGGCTGGCGCCGACACGCCCTGGCCGAGCTGGCCCGTGCCCAAATTAGACGCCGGCGCACCGCCCGGGGCAGCCGTAGCCGCGGCAGCTCGAGTGACCATGTTAGAGGCAGCGGGTTGGGGCTGGGCCGGCTGGGCGGAGCCCTGGGCCGCTGTGGCCTGCGGGGCCGAGCCGGCCGT
>JALBCT010000045.1:0-22137 GCA_030444905.1 Metschnikowia sp. yHKB443 | reverse complement strand
ACGGTGGTGGTAACCACCAGCATATTGGTAAGGCTTCTACCATCTCTAGAGGTGCTGTCCCTGGTCAGAAGGCTGGTTTGATCGCCGCCAGAAGAACCGGTTTGTTGAGAGGTACCCAGAAGACCCTGGATTAGGTGGTATAGCAAAGAGTTTAGTACAGTTCATTCTTGAAAGTCTGTAGGCTGAGTCGAAGTTGTTGATTGTAGCCGAGCGTGTTTGCGATTAAATTAGCTCGATATTGGTGATAGCCGAGATACAGGCTCTGGGGGCGATGAGCCAACATTTTAGCCGTTAGAAGATCAGTCTTCCCATTCGAGCTCTACAATTAGACCGGGCAACGAACCAAGGACACGGTCCTTGTCCTCCCCGCTCTCGAAATTCTATCGGGAATGAGTCGTATTGTCTAAGCCTGGAAAAGCCGCAGCAGAGCCGTTCGGTCGGCCTAGACTCGCAAGAATTGTGAAGCGCCACAAAGCTGTAGATTGTATTTGGCTTGATGGGTGATTAAGTCTTGCTCAGGCACATGAGACTCCCCTTTTCTTAATCCAAAAGCCGTCTCTCTTGACCGCCATTTAATACCTATTGGGACTCGGTTCCGCAGTAGTCCTGCCCGCTTTAACATATGCTGCATGAGCTGCACTGCAGGCTGCGTGCCCAGCTACTGGAGCCTCTCGGAACTACTCATTTTACCTTTCATCTGGCACTCAATCCTTCTGGCGTGCTTCTCGCCACACTCCTATTCTCGTACCAAAAGCACTTTAAGCTAATACCCTTGGTCAGCAGACTTTACCAGCAAATCCCCCTCCCCTTTCGTACACCATGCTGTGCCCAGCGTGGACCTACGATGATGTGCCGTCTTGTGCACGGACGCTAGCGCTCTTTTACGGCCCGCTCGTGTTCGGAAGCATCTCCGTGTTTCTCTTTGTGGCCAACATCATCGCGGCCAAATTCCGTGCCTCCAAAGCCACTGAGTTGAGCGAAGAAAACCGACCGCTCTTGGCCTCGCCCGACGCATATGGAGCCGTGCCTACGCACCCCGATGCCGTCAAGGTAGACCTCACCATCAAGCAAAGACACTTCGACTTGTCGCAGTTGCTGGATACCAATGATGACGGCACGCCGCACGGCCAACTCCAGGAAGTGCCCAAGGGCTTAGGCGACCGTTTGCGGGTGGCTTGCGAGTACGTGCTAGTGCTGTTCTTGCTTGCCATCTCCGTCGCCACCTTCTTCAGCAGAACCTTTGCTGATGAATGGCGCCTGTACCCAGTCAGCCTCGTGCTCCTGTTGTACTGGCTCTATGCCTTTGTGCTCTGCTCGATCCGTGTGGTCAACATGTCCAGAGTCAAAATCTCCGTCCCCGCCATCTGGGGCCACTCCACTGCATTGTACTTGTTTTACTTCTGGCCCGCGCTCGTCTTCTGCCGTTCGTCTTTCGTGGGTCACATCGAGTCTACTCTCGTCCAGCGGTTCTACCAGGCCAATTGTGCCGCCACTGTGATCTTGGTTGTCTTGAATCTCACAACGAAAATCGGCGACAAGCCCGAATTACTCTACGTCACTTCAGATGGCGCCAAGCCTTCTCCAGAGCGCATCTCGTCTCTATGGCAATTCCTGACCTACTCGTGGATTGACCCCATGATTTGGAAAGCTCGCAAAGAATCGATGACAAAAGGTGATATTTGGGGCTTGCGCGAGGACGACTATGCCTTGTCCGTCCTCCGGGAATTTAAGAAGAGCTCTCTGAAGGCCCGTTTCACCTGGAAGTTGTTCGCTCACTTCAAGGTCTTGTTCCTTTTGCAGTTTTTCTGGGCAATCTTAGACTCCATCCTCATTTTCATGCCAACATTCTTCCTCAAGAAGATCTTGGAATATGTCGCCGACCCAAGCTCAACAACACAGAGCGTGGCTTGGTGTTTTGTCATTGTCATGCCCTGCACCAAGATGCTCGATTCGTTGGCTTCTGGCTTCTCTCTCTTCCTTGGCAGACGTGTGTGTGTTAGAATGAGAGCAATTATCGTCGGTGAAGTTTACGCCAAGGCATTGAGACGTAAGATCACAACATCTGAAGACTCAGAAGAGGCAAAGGACAAGGACGCCAAACAGAAAAAGCCAGCTTACAATGCTGATGACAGCTCAAACAGCGGGTCGTCTAAAGTCGACGCCGGCCTGAAGAAAACATCCGAATTGGGCGCCATCATCAACTTGATGGCCGTTGACGCTTTCAAGGTCTCGGAAATTTGCGGGTACTTGCATTTCTTCGTCAATGCCATTTTGATGCTCACTTTCTGTATCTTCTTGTTGTACAAGCTTCTTGGGTGGAGCGCAATGGTGGGAGGATCTGTGATCTTCTTGCTTTTCCCTGTCAACTACAAGTGCGCCATGTGGGTCGGACAGGCTCAGAAGAAGATGTTGGAGGTCACAGACAAGAGAATCCAGAAAATGAACGAGACGTTCTCGAGCATTCGGATCATCAAGTTTTTCGCCTGGGAAGAAAATTTCTTTAAAAGTATCATGAACATCAGAGAGCAGGAGATTTACTACTTGAAGTTGCGTGTCTTCTGCTGGGGCGCACAAGCTTGCATCTGGTTTATTATTCCCACTCTCGTTACTGTGATTTCCTTCTACTTCTACACTGTGGTTGAGGGCAAACCTTTGACTGCACCTGTCGCATTTACTGCCTTATCTTTGTTCACTTTGCTCAGATCGCCTTTGGATCAATTGGCTGACATGACGGCAATCGTTATACAGTCCAAGGTCTCTTTGGACAGAATCAGTGACTTTTTGGAGGAAGAAGAGTCCAAGAAGTACGAGCAATTGTCAAACACACCCACAGCCTCTTCGCCTTTGGTGGGATTTGAAAACGCTTCATTCTCATGGAACATCCTGTCTGACAAAGACTTTAAGTTGAAGGATTTGGATATCGCGTTCCGGCCTGGCAAATTGAACATCATTGTTGGTCCTACAGGATCTGGAAAGACCTCTCTCTTGTTGGCTTTGCTTGGTGAGATGGACCTCACCGCAGGAAAGGTGCATTTGCCTGGCGTTATTCCCAGAAGTGAGTTGGTCATCGATCCCAGAACTGGCTTGACCGAGTCCGTCGCGTACTGCTCACAAGGAGCTTGGTTGTTGAATGACACTATCCGCAACAACATCATTTTTGCGTCACCTTTCAATCAAGAACGTTATGATAGAGTCATTGAAGCTTGTGGCTTGACTCGCGATTTGCAAATCTTGAGCGCAGGCGACCAGACAGAGATTGGTGAAAAGGGTATCACGTTATCTGGTGGTCAGAAGCAAAGAGTGTCCTTATCGCGTGCGCTCTACTCTAACTCGAGATATGTGCTTCTTGACGACTGTTTGTCTGCCGTTGACTCTCATACGGCTTCTTGGATTTATGAGAACTGCATTTCTGGTCCCCTTATGGCCAACAGAACATGTATTTTGGTCTCGCATAACGTTGCTTTGACGGTGCAGAAAGCAGACATGGTTGTCGTTTTGAAGAACGGTAGAGTTGTTGCTCAAGGCTCGCCTGAGGATCTTATTGCCCAAGGACATTTGGGCGAAGATGAGCTTGTCAGGACATCTGTGATGAACTCACGCTCACAATCCTCTGCCAATCTCAAAACTTTGGAAGACAGAAATGTGCAATTGCAAGCTAAAGCCGACGCTATTGAAGCTAAGTTGGTTAAGTTGAATGCACAAGACACCACGGAAGTGGTTGAAACAGACGGCAAGTTGATCGAAGAGGAAACCAAGTCTGACGGCGTTGTCTCCTTGAAATTCTACACCGGATATGCAAAAGAGATTGGTGGCTGGTTCACGTGGACTTGTATTCTCTTCGTGTTCCTCATTTCTCAAGGGTTCAACATTATTCAGTCGTGGTGGTTGAAAACCTGGGCTCAAAACGCGCCAAAGGAAGCAGCAGAACTTTCCAGTGCAACCTTCTACAGCCCACTGGCTGATATTGCCTCGGGTTTATTCAACAAAGCTGTTGCTTCGACTCTGTATGCTATGTCATACATTAGCAGCAATGCTGATTCCCTTGCCACCGCTGTTAAGCACACCAAAGAGAACAACACCACGATGTTTTACATCCTGGTTTATGGTATCATCGGCTTGTTATATGCATTCGTGGCTACAAACAGAGTGTTGTGGACCTTCCTTGCTGGTGTCCGTGCGTCCAACAGCGTTTTCAAGAAAGTGTTGAGAAGAATTTTGAGGGCAAAGTTGCGTTTCTTTGACAAGACACCACTCGGACGGATTATGAACAGATTCTCCAAGGATATTGAGTCGATCGATCAGGAATTGACTCCATACGCCGAGGGCATGTTTGCGTTTGTCATCTCGTGTATTTCGATCCTCTCGCTCATCACGGTCATTACTCCCGGATTTTTGTTCTTTGCCTGCATTATCGCTTACTTCTACTACTTGGTTGGCACATACTATATCTCGCTTTCTCGTGAGTTGAAAAGATTCGATTCCATCACGAGATCACCAATCCATCAGCACTTTTCCGAGTCATTGACTGGCGTGGCCACTATTCGTGCTTATGGTGTCGAGATGAGATTCATGAAGCACAATTTGGCAGCTGTCGATAACAACAACAGACCATTCTTTTACATGTGGGTTGCAAACAGATGGTTGTCCTTGCGTGCCGATGCTGTTGGAGCCATGGTAATGCTCTGCGCAGGCATCTTCGTCATTTTATCCATTGGGCGCATCGATGCCGGTTTGGCTGGCTTGTCTTTGTCTTACGCTATCTCATTCTCTGAGAATGCCTTGTGGATTGTGAGACTCTATGCTAACGTCGAGATGAACATGAACAGTGTGGAGAGATTGCAAGAATTCATGGAAGTGGAGCAAGAGCCTCCCGTTGAGATTCCGGAAACCAAGCCCCCTGCCGACTGGCCCCAGCATGGTGAGATTGACGTGAAGGATTTGTCGTTGAGATATGCACCTGAATTGCCCCGTGTCATCAAAAATGCAACCTTCCACGTGAAGCTGTGCAGTAAGATTGGTATTGTGGGACGTACTGGTGCTGGCAAATCGACGATCATCACTGCGTTCTTCAGATTCTTGGAAGCTGAGACTGGGTCCATCGCCATCGACGGTGTGGACATCTCGAAGATTGGCTTGAATGACTTGCGTCAGGCCATCACAATCATTCCTCAAGATCCAACCTTGTTCACGGGTACGATCAGAAGTAACTTGGACCCTTTCGAGCAGTTCACCGATGAGCAAATCTTCGAGGCGCTCACAAGAGTGAACCTTATTGGTAAGGGCGAGAGCGCAGTGGAACGTACGGGAGACGAGGAGAACCAAAACAAGTTCCTTGACATCAACTCCACTATATCTGAGGGCGGCAACAATTTGTCGCAAGGTCAGAGACAATTGATGTGCTTGGCTCGTTCCTTGCTCAAGAGCCCCAAGGTGATTTTGCTTGACGAAGCCACCGCATCCATTGACTACAAGTCCGATGCCATGATCCAGCAGACCATCAGAGACCAATTCTCGCTGTCTACCATTCTTACTATTGCACACAGATTAAGATCCATCATTGACTATGACATGATCTTGGTCATGGATGCGGGTAAGGTCGTGGAATACGACGATCCATATGCCTTGATCGCTAACAAGGACTCCTTGTTCTACAGCATGTGCGACAACAGTGGGGAGTTGGACTCTTTGATTAAGCTTGCCAAAGCTTCCTTTGTTGAGAAGAAAAACAAAAATCGTTAACACGATGGTTTTATAGATAAAATCATAGATCAATTCAAAAAGTAGCAGATGGAAAAGTATTGTGGTATACCTTCTTCGAGGACTCAAGGGTCCAAGATAAGTCGTAGACCGTGCTATCCCAGCGATCGCCTCGAAGAGCATCGCACCTGCATAGTCAACCAGACATGGACCCCACGTACCACTGCGCGTCAGATAAGGTCTAAACAGACCTGCCATGTCATATAAAAGAATTGATCTGGCTGCGGTCTCCCTCGGGACAATAGACTTGGAGGCAGAATCTTCAGAAAATTTACAACCTCAGGAGGAGACTGTCACATTCCTACAAAGACCGGAGGATGCGCCTCAAGGCAGGCACTTGGGGCTCTTCTCGACGGTGATTTTCTTCGTGAGCCGAATCTTGGGCTCGGGCTTCTTGGCCATCTCAAGCGGGATGTACTCTGACTGTGGACAGTCGCCGTTCTACTTCTTATTGTCATGGCTTGTTGCTTCGGCGCTCGCTTTCTCTGGTTTATACGTGTACCTCGAATTGGGCTCACTCATCCCACGTTCAGGAGGCACAAAGGTTTTTTTGGAGGTCATATACGACAAGCCATACATGATGACCAGCGTGATTTTCTCGCTTTACTCGATCATGTTCGGGTTTTCAATACTGAACGTTCTCGTGTTCGGAGAGTATTTTCTCCACGCGTTGAACATCGAGCCCACTGCCTTCAGAACAAGAGCCACAGGCTTGCTCTGGCTCTACATGGTCTGCGCGTTTCATGGGATAAGCGTTCATCATGGTGTCAAGGTTCAAGACTTCTTGGGTCTCCTAAAGTTGTTCTTGGCAGGCATTATAGTGGCCACCGGCATTTGGGTAAACTGCTTCCCCGAGCTGATGACCGGCTTGACGTACCACCTCAATTCAAGTGAATTTTTCCCTGTCAAAAGCCAAATATCGCTTGGCTCATTCGCCAGTGCTGTGATCAAGGCCACATTCGCTTACGCAGGCTGGAATTCCGTGCACACCGTGACGAACGAGATTCACGATCCAATCCGCACGATGAAGATCGCTGGTCCTTTGGCATTGGCCATCATCACAGCTACCTACATTGCCATCAACATCACGTATTTGGCTGTCATCTCCAACGATGAAATTGTCAGCAGCGGTGAACTAATTGGACTGTATCTTTTTGAAAAAGTTTTCGGTCATCATATCGGGAGGCAGTTCCTCACGCTCTCGTCGGCCCTCTGCACTGGTGGCAACGTTTTTGTCGTGCTCTATACCATATCTCGTGTTAGTCAAGAGGTATTCAGGGAGGGTTTCCTTCCGTTCTCTGGGTTCATGGCCTCAAACTGGCCCAAAGACGCACCCTTGCCAACATTACTTTTGAGCTGTACGCTTTCGACTATTGTGGCTATACTCTGCCCTGATGGTGATTTTTACAGCTATGTGGTGAGCTTGGAGAGTTATCCTCAGCAAATTTTCGTCGGGTTGTGTGCTTTAGGCGTTTTCATTATCCGGCGCCGCTTCCCTCACATTGTGGCACCCATAAGGTCGCCGCTATTGGGCACCTTGATGGTGCTCATAATATCAACTTATTTGATGATCATGCCTTTGACGGGCCCCAATGCAAATCCAGCGGGCTTGGAAACTTGGATTCCATACACCTATCTTGGTCTTCTTTGCTTGGCTCTGTGTGCAGTGTATTGGTTTTGCATGTTCGTTTTGGGACCTTATTATGGTAATTACCATTTAGTTACCGATGAGCTACTGCAAGAGGACGGGCTCGTTGTCAAGAAATGGCGCAAGGTGTACAATAGAGGATTTTAGGTTGCGATACAATCATATAGAAGTTCATTTTTCAAGGATCGATTCCACTCGCTCAAGTAGCTTCAAGAAGGACTTGCAATTCAATCTTCGAGCAATCTTCAATGTGAGGTCTTCGTCATTCAACCCCAAGTATGTGCCTTGGCCATCCTTCATTATTTCAACAATGATTTTCTCCAACACGGAATTGAAGTTTGAGCTTTTTTGCCTGTTCCTCCTCAATTTTTTGATACCACTGCGGAAAGGAATATCTGCAAGGGTGTCGTTGAGATTGAGGGCGTTCGTTTGGTTATCGAAGATGGAAGAAGATTCACCGCTGTAAAACTGCGAGGAAGCAAATGAGGAGTTTTCGTTCGTCGTGAATGATGTGTCATCCGCAAAAGTGGCTTTTGTTGAGCCTTGATTTCCTATGCAATTGGAAGACTGTGATAATGCAACGTTACGCCCATTGGTGGGTATGCGGATAGCCGCTGCTTCCAAAAGCGCCAGGAATGGGTCTTGTTGGCAGGTGGCCTTCGCCATAGGCTGCGAATGAGTGACTATATCATTTAATCCGGTGATTGGTTCGGGAGCTGCCTGGTGGTTTGGTGCGTTGTAGTTATGATTGGAAGGATAAGACAATTCAGGAATTTGTGAGTTACTAGCGATGGTTAGCAACAGTTTGCCGTTGTTCATTTGAGATGGATAAGTTTGCGAAGGATCGTGTAACATGGTGGGCTGGGAGTATTGTGAACAGGAAACTTGGCTCTGGCCAACTTGTGAGGCCATTACTTGTGACTCGGGTACTTCCAAACCACCAAAGGACTCCGAGGGAGGCGTGGCTACTTCAATGCCTAGCCAATGTTTAATTTTGTTGGCGAACATGTTGTAGTTTCCCTCACTTGCAAACGTTATCTGAAGCCGCTTCAAGAGCTTGTCCCCACTCAAAACCTTTACCCCGACTATTGGCAGCTTGGTGAGGAACTTGACTGCTCCCGCTTTGATTTCGGTGGAATCCTGTTGTTAGCCACAATTTGTTGTGTTTGAGAAACATACAATTGTCTTGCCTTGTGAGATCACTGCTAGAGTTACGCCCGCCAAGTCACTCGTGCACCTGAGTTTGAGGCCCAGGCGATAGTGAGTCCAATCAGTGTTTGGGATAATGAGCAGAGAAGCTCTTGTTATCGAAAATTCGGCTATGTCTCTCATTTCTGTTGCTTCGGTGGAGGAAAGATGGGTGTATGTGTGGGGAGTAAGTGGCTGCAATTCTTACTTTCCATACCGCGAACCAAAATTTAGGGAAATGCGCTTCTCGCAGTCAAATAAAGGCAAAGGTGAATCTTATTTTACACACTCTATAATCGTACAACGAGCCCTCAAAAAGATGAATAATGTTGCCAAATTATTTATCGAGAAATAGGAAATACGCAGACAATTCAGCTGAATCCTTGCATTGGATATCAGAAAAAGTTTGGGAGGAGTTTTCTCGTGAGCGGGATCCTCTCGCGCCAGGGCTAACGCTCACACTCTGTAGCGTATAAGTTTGATGCGAGAACAATTTATGCAAAGCCAAAGTTATCGCAGTAGATTTGAGCTCTTAAGTCTAAAATCAGGTATATTGTTGTTACTGCAAACCATGCCACGGCACCGCGGATACACTCGAACGGGTGAATTCACAGTTGCACTCTTGCATTGGAGTCTGACCAGCTCTCCCTGTACAGCAGCTATGTGCTTCAGAAGTGTGATTCAAGTCGAGCAAGCTCATTCTGGGGTTGGCGAGGCAGATAAAAGGGACCTCTGTCAGAGTTGTTTACTGATGTACACGTGCCGCGTCGGACACGTTACTCTGAAGTGCTCATATCCTATAAGCTAGACTACAACGAGGATACAGATTGGCCATACAGCTCAAACCTATCTTTCCTATCGAAAGAAACATCAATTGGGAACCCTGTAGTTGAATAAATACTATGTACAACACTGACACCAGGCAGTCGTCTATCAGTCAAATCCTCCTCCAAAAGCGTCGTCGAGGTTCTTGAGCGCTACCTGATATAGCAACAACATGATGGAGCTTTGTATGCCTGTCCATATGAACCGGGGTCCAACCCCAGAAAACATGCCAAAGATACCTTCGTTGACATAGATGCTCTGCAACGTTCTCATGGTGGAGAACCGACCGAGGAACGAGGATCGGGCCGAGCCTGTTTGTGCGGGGTGCTGGCCAGCCGTGTCAAGCGTGGACGTCTGTATGCGTGTCTTGATCACATCTAGCGGTGTTGTGATGGTGCCCGCGAGTCCACCGGCCGCAGCACCCGTTAAGAGTTCTTTGGCCACGCCCAAGTCGTCCGAGTTGTTATTGTAAAGAATGGCGAGCTCGCGGAACTTCTCGTAGAATGCAAATTGCAATGCGCTGAAGGGGAGGTCTCTGAAGAGAGTCTCCTTGTAACCATAGGCAAGGGCGGATGCGCCCTCGTTTCTGACGATGGAGCGGACGGCGTCCCGCAAGCCCTTGTAATTGTAGCCACAGCCTTTTGTGTGGGGGTTGTTGTATCTGCCTTGAAGCTGCAACCTGGTCTTCAAGACCTCTGACGGAACGTAAAACACACTCAGGGCCAAATCACCCATGATGCCGGCGGTGAGATATGCAACCGTGTCGTTCACGTGTAAGTCATTAATGAGTGTGCGCTTGGTCAATTCGTAGGTGCCGAAAAACGCTGCTGTCGAGGGGAACGACCCCAAGATGGCCGGCAGATAGCCACCGTAGAGGCCTCGAAGGAAGCCCTCCTCTCGGAATATGGTGATGTACGCCGGGATCATTCGCGTGTACTTTGGGTTGAACAGCAAGCCCTGCTGTCTCGTCTTGACCGTGTCCAACGAATGCATAGATGTGTCGCCAATGGCGCCGCCAAAGCCTCCAGCCAACATGCAATAGAAGATCGGCGACAAGCTCTCACCGTCTGCAGGCGGCGGGAGGCTCATTGGGTCCGGGACGTGAAGGTCCCTGTGGTCTCTATGGGGCTGGAAGGGCGTTGGTATCGCCGAAGTTGTGAATGATTGTGACATGGAGCGGCGGTGGGCGTGCCGGCAGGAAGTGTGAGTTAAGCGTTAGGGGGTTGCCGTGGTTTGTTAGATTCTCTGGCGAGAGTAGGTTGCAATGGGGTTTTGAAATGGGTGTCTATTAGAGGTTGGGGCATGCAATCATCGAGAAGTCTGTTGTGCTCGATACGTGCTCTCGCTCGAAGACCTTTTCTGGCCTTGAGGTCGCGCCCGGCTGCATACACGCAGGGCTTGACAAATCACTGTGCTTCTATGGCAACGGATTATTCTTGTTGAATTTAAATCTGAGTGGGTATAATCGAGAAGGAAGTGACTATGGTGACGGCCTTCCATGTTGAAAAGACCGTTGCCCGGTTACACTGCCTATATGCTAGCCACTACTCATCGACCGAGCCTTCTGCACATCGCGCATTGGTCAATATCAAGAACCAGATTTGAGACCTGCACCGATGTGGTTTCGTGGGGTGTCCAGCACCAGCCTTAGAGTCTGCAAACAAGGCCTACGGCAGTACCGCATCCTAGCCCTAGAATCCTCCTGCGACGACGCGTGCGTGGCTCTCTTGGAAAAGCCCTCTGCAGATCAATCCCTGCAACTCATCGATGAGGCCAAGTCCACTTTGAACTCCAAAGAGGTTGGCGGCATCATACCCACGGCGGCGCACGAGTTCCACCAGGCGGTGCTCGGCGACCTCGTGTCGGCGTTCTGCTCAAAACACAGCATATCCGCTGCTACACCACCCGACCTTCTATGTGTCACGCAGGGTCCAGGAATGGTGGGGTCGCTCAGCGCCAGCTTGCAGTTGGCCAAAGGTCTTGCAGTGGCGTGGAACCGCCCGCTCATAGGAGTGCACCACATGTTGGGCCATCTCCTATCACCTCAATTGGCCGAAAGTGAATTGAAGTTTCCGTTTCTCAGCCTCCTCTGCAGCGGCGGTCACACAATGCTAGTGCTCCTGACGTCGCTCACCGACCACGAGGTGATCATCAACACCACCGATATAGCTGCAGGCGACTCTATCGACAAGTGCGCCCGCCTCTTGGGCCTCAAAGGTGACATGTTGGGACCTCAACTTGAGCGGCTTGTGGAGAACATTGCCGTCGACACGAAAACAAAATTTGCATCCAAGGAGTGGCGCCGTGACTCCCAATTGAGATACCCAAAACCAATGCGCTCGTCCAAACACAAGAAGATCCCGGACGTGCTAGAGTTTAGTTTCGCTCCGTTCCTCAGCACCCTTCAGGCCCACAATGTCGATGATGCCTCGAGATCATATGCCGCTTATGCACTCCAGGAAGCCATCTTCGACCACATTGTCGACCGTATTGGGGTTGCATTTGCAAAACATGGGTCGAAGCTCTCTTACGAGTTCGGCGACGGGAAATTCGAGGGGGTTTCGGACTTTGTCTGTTCTGGAGGCGTTGCTGCTAACCATGTGCTCCGCCAAAAGCTCTCAGAAAAATTCGGACAGGATCTTACATTTCACTTCCCGCCTTTAAAGCTCTGCACCGATAACGCCGCCATGATCGGCAACGCGGGGGTCGAGATATTTGAGAAGCTCCGGTTGAAGTCACGGCTCAGTATTGTGCCTGTGAGAAAGTGGCCATTTGACGAGATGCTAGACCTTGGCAATTGGGAGAACGTCACTCCCGAGGAGTACGCCAGGGTGACTGGCTACGAGGACAAGTGACGGTAGGCTATGGACTGGCGACTGGCTCGGCGTCAATGTCCCCGTCGTCAAAATCGTCATCCTCGATAGCTCTGGAGGGAATACATGACGAGTGGATGTCGTGCTCTTTGATGAGTTTTTGCCACGCTGCCATATTGAACGAGGCGATGTCGTGGGCGATCAGCGAGTCTGCGGTTTCGTCGGGCTCATCTTCAGGGATATCAATATAGGGCACGCCGTCTTCGCCGCGCGTTAAGCTGATTTTGCCGTCTCTCACGAGAAAACTAGTGTAGAACAAGTTCTCGACCGACTGAGCGAAAGAGGCCGGGTTGATGAAGAACTTGTAGAGGTTGAGCGGCTCGTCGCCCAACTGTTCTGTCAACACGCCGTACACCAAACGGACCATATGGGACGTGCTTTGCTCGGGGTCGTCTTGTAGGTCCTCTGCTGCCACGCTCTGGGCGGTTGTCTTGTTTGTGTTTTGCGTGTCGTCGGTGTGGCGAGTCCTGGTGCCCACCCTGCGTCTCTGGGTAGCTAAAGGGCCATAGAGGAAGTGGGAGGCGATGGGCGCCTTGGTGTGGGCGAAAAACCAGTGGCCCAACTTCGACCAGTCGAGAGTCTTGAAGAGCCCCAGCGGGTCCTGGGGCACGTTGTCGGCGCCGTAGGCGAGGTCTGGGTTCATGTACTGGCGAGCGGCCTTGATGAAGGTCGGGATCGGTAGGCCGTGGCCAAGATCGCCAAACTTGATGTGGTTGGCGTTCAACGACGCAAACTCGGCGGTCCGTCGGAGTGCTTCTGAGTCCTTCATGAACATCAGGAGCTCTTTCACGTCGTTTCCGGTCACTGTGGAGAACAAGTTTTCCAAGTCCTTGATGCGCTGGAGCACCAACGCGCCGGCCTCGCCTTTGTAGGCGGCGGCCTCGGCCATGGCGAGTTCCTTCTTGAACTCCTCATACGCCTGGGAGAGTCCGCTGATGCCGTACTGGTTGTACTGGCTGTGGATCTCAGCTATTCGCTGGGAGATGTAGTCCTCCTCGGTCTCTGCGTCGGTCATTCTTGAAAATGGGACGTAAACTCTCGAAACAAGGATTCTCAAATGGCCACCTGTGTCTGGTTCATACAATGTCCTGCCTCAGGTTCACTCACAGTCCGGCCTTAGTAAGTATCAAGACCCAGCACCAAGACGCGCGACGCATGAGCACCTCCAAGATCAAGAGACTAGATGCGCTGGTGGTCAACCGCATTGCCGCGGGCGAAATCATTGTGCAGCCTGCCAATGCCTTGAAGGAAATGCTTGAAAACGCCATAGACGCCGGCGCCTCGGCGATCGACGTGGTGGCTAAAGACGGCGGGCTCAAGCTACTCCAGATTATCGATAATGGCTGCGGCATAGCCCTTGAGGACTTGCCGTTGCTCTGCGAGCGGTTCGCTACACTGAAGCTACGCACGTTTGAAGACCTCTCGCTGATTGCGACGTACGGGTTCCGGGGCGAGGCGTTGGCGTCAATCTCGCACATTGCCCGGCTCTCGGTGGTGCTGAAAGTGGCAGAGCTGCCGCTCGCCTACCGGGCGTGTTACCTTGACGGCGAGCTTTGCACGCCCCACTTCAAGAAGGGCGACGGCACGCCTCGGCCCATTGCGGGCAAGAACGGCACCTCCATCACCGTCGAGGACCTCTTCTACAACCTGCCGTCGCGGCTTCGAGCACTTCAGTCAAAAAGTGACGAGTGGTCCAGGATCTTGGACGTGGTGGGCCGCTATGCTGTCCACACAGAACAGGTGGGGTTCTCGTGCAAGAAGTTTGGGGACGCGATGCCGGCCATCAGCACCCGAGCTTCGGCAACGCTCAAGGAAAGAGTCCGGGCAGTGTTTGGCACGGTCGCCATCGAGTTGATCGAATTCAGCTTCAAGGGTGAGGACTTTGGTCTCGTGGCCATCAAGGGCGCTGTTTCTGGGGCAACATACTCCAACAAACGGCGCACGCCGCCCGTGTTCTTCATCAACAACCGTCTTGTGGCGTGTGAGCCGCTAAAGAGGGCTATCACCTCGGTGTTTCAGGTCTTCCTACCCAAGGGAAACCATCCGTTTGTCTACTTGAGTCTTGAAATCTTGCCGCAGAACCTTGACGTCAATGTGCACCCCACCAAACGCGAGGTTCGGTTTCTTTTCGAAGACGAGATCATCGAGTGGGTCAGCGGGAAGTTGCACGACGTGCTCGCCGGCAACGGCACCACAAAGACATTCAAGCAGAGCACATTGAAGCGGGACCCAGAGATGGAAATAGACGATGTGATCAAAAAGAAGAACCGCCAGGAAAACAAGTTGGTCCGCACTGACGCTGCGCAGCTGAAAATCACACAATTTGCAGTGGCTGCCAGTAGCCAGCCCGGTGAACAAACCAACGTCCCAGAATATGCAGACTCCAGCAGGAAGGAGTCCGTGGTGCTGCTTGACAGTATACACGAGCTAAGAGACGAAGTGTCTACAGGTATGCACCGCCCTCTCACCAACGTGTTCAACAACCTTGAATTCGTTGGCATCATCGACCCGCTAAAGCGGCTCTGCTGCTTCCAGTACGATGTCAAGCTCTTTGTCTGTGACTACGGGGCATTGTTGGGCGAGTTCTACTACCAGTTAGCGCTTGCGCTGTTTGCCAACTTCGGCGAGTACACCTTGGACGTTCCCTTGCCCTTGGATCAAATTTTGGCGCCGCTCTATGCGGATGAGAGTTTGGGCGACTTGCAACCAATGGAGTCGGTCATGGCCAACATTACGAATATGAGTGACATGTTTCGGGAATACTTCCAGATCCTGCTCAGTGACGGAGTTTTGCTGACTCTCCCAATCTTCATGAAAAGTGTGCTTCCGTCAGAAGAAAAGTTGCCGTATTTCATATACCGCTTGGGCACTAAAGTGGACTACACAGACGAGAAGAAATGTCTCAAGGAGATTCTTCGACAAATTGCACTTCTCTACATCCCGCAGAAACTGCAGATCGATATGGACGCCAGTCTGGTCCTAGAACACGTGGTTTTCCCCGAACTACGTCGACTGTTCATCGCTCCTGAACACTTACTCAAGCTGGTAGTCCAGGTGGCCGATCTCCCTGGCCTCTACCGCGTGTTCGAGCGGTGCTGAAACGAACAGAAGGGAAGCTTGAGACAAGAGAAAACAGAACCTTTCATGGAAAACACAATAAACCAAAACACAACTAAATTATAAATATATAGTCGTAGAGATCTACGTTGGAATATCACAAGAAGTTACGCTAGCGAGCATATGAAAAGCACGCGCGAAAAGCCCACGCTACCCCACGTCGACATCAGATCGCTTGGCATTGCAATTGTCGGCAATGTCTTTGGACAGTTACGGCGATGACCTCGTTGCTCTATCTTACGGTGTCTTCCCACGGAACGTGAAGGACTACCAAAACTCGCGAGACCCGTTCCTCAACGCTGTCTTCATCGATTACCAACTCCATCTCGCCTTGTTGCGAGAGGAATTACCACACGCCCTGCTTCTAGACCAGATTGCCTATGCTCATGACCGCTTGGTGATTCCTCTGCTCAAATGCTACGCGGCTGTGGTCAGAGGACACATTCTTTATTGCACCAACGATTTCCAAGGCGCACACTATGTCTTGTCAAACACCGAAGTTCCAGAGGACGACTGGGGTCTCATGGCCAGGTACTCCGCCATCAAGGGCCAGGTGCTGAACGCAGGCCACGAAGTCTGGGCGGATTTTCTATTCAACACGCCATCATATGGTTCCTCTACACAATTGATGCTGAACCATTGGTACCTGCAAAACGTCATTTATCTTGCAATTTTTCTCACCAACAACGGCTCGTCAGCATTAACTTTTGGTACCTTGCAAAGACAGCAGTTTGCGTCCAATTTGAGCTCCCTAGTGGCGGCCAGCAACATCTTATTGCGTCGAGAAAATGCCCACTTACTTGCCAGCACATTCAAAGCTGACTATGCCTCGCTTTTGGCAAAGGTGCTCGCAGACTCATGCAAACAAAAGCAGGAGTTCCCTAATGCAAGCGACGATAGCGTACAGGAGTTGAACCTCGTTCGTTCCTTGTACGAAACACTCAACGCAGTGTCTCCACATCGCCTGGTGGTGAGACTGATCCTACCTTCACACTTATCGAAAAATTTCTTGATCAACATGGCCAGCAAAACGTTCCAGAGCCGCACTGTCTTGTACAACCTAGTTCTCGCTCTTTTGGACTTGAACGAGTACGACGAGGCCTTCGCCGCCGCCAAAACCTACATTGGGTACCTCAACAAGGAAATTGAGCAGTTGGAGAAAACACCAGATATTATAGAGGCTGTGGAGTTCTTCTCCATCTGCATCGATAAATTCAATCCACTCAACTCCTATAGCCGAGACGCGAAGTTCAAGGATAAGAAATTCCGTTACGTCATCGCTGACACCATTCACGAGAGTTTGCACAATTTCGCATCGTTGTTAGTTTCTTACTTGGAACAGGTTGCAGACATTACTCAGCTCAGTTTTGAGACTGACCCAACCGATGAGCTCTCATTTCTCTACACCAAAGGACACCTAGATGCGCCATTGCACCAGGATTCTCGGCTTTTGTCGTCACTCTCCAAAGCCTGGTCTTGCCTAGGACGCTACCACTATTATCTCGCAGTGCACAGATCATCCGATGAACGCACGATGTCCCTCAACAAGGACAAGCTAACTGATTACCTCAAGAAAGCCTTGAACGTGAACGCAACGAGCAGCTTACAAAACTTGTTTGACTATGCCTACATTTTGGCCCAAAGCGGCCTGCTTTCATCGGCCTTGAAATTGTGCAAGTTTATCTTAAAACGGTGGCCCGAATCTTACAAGACATGGAACCTCTTGGTCCTTGTGCTGAGTGCGTTGGAGCACAGGCAAGAGGCAGAAAGCACGGAAGTCATGGAAGATCTCGAGTCTCCCGAAACTCCTGTTAGTGCACTGGAGAAGTACATTGGGGACGCTCTTAATATAGCCGGGATCCACATGCTCCGTGTGAAGGACTCTGATGCAGCCATGTCACTTCAAGTGAAATACGCTATTTTGCAATTGAAGATGACACAGTTGGCTGTGATTGAGCTGAAGCACGGCATTCACCACATTTCGGAATCGATAGTGGAGGTATTCCTCTTGTTCCGCGAGTTGTTCCCCTATGTCGATGTCAAATCTGAAGGCAACGACGCGGAGAACCGGGCTGATTCTCTGTGGTCACATCGGCCTGCCGTCATTGATCCCTCTGGTGATCCGGAGGCAGCAGCTACGGTCACGGGCTCCAAGTCCAGGGAGAAGAGTGCAGCCCGAGCCAATATCAAGAAACTTTCAAAAGTGACAGAGTCCGTGAGGCCAGGACACGAGAGCAAGAAATCCGAGCAGTCTCAAGAAAGATCCATTTTGCAAGACATCTGGTTGTGGACGGCCAAGTTCTACACCAGGCTTGGGAAATTGGAGGAGGCAGAGGAGTGTATCGTGGCGGCCGAGACTGTGTTCCGGCCGAACGTCAAAACATTTACGTTCTTCGGCATGCTTACATCCAAGAGCAGAAACCTTCTTTCGCTTCAGGAGTACGAGAAGTCTTTGGAGGCGTTCCACGATGAAGAGTACAAATACGACAAACAGGCGTATGGCTCTACGCTTTCCGCCTTGAGTCAGCTCTTTTTGGAAGAGGGCAGCTCGCTGCTGTTGTTCACATCTGAGAAGGATCTTGACGCTGGGCTCCTTAGGTTGAGGAACTATTTGGCGAGCTATAAGAACTGCTGGCCGTACGGGTACAACAATGCCGAGTCGTGGTATTATTTGAGTGTGATCTACGAAAAGTTTGATGATCCGCAATTGCAAAGCGACGCCTTGTGGAAGTGCGTCGGCTTGGAGGAGATCCTGCCGGTACGGCCATACCATGTGTGTGAGGATTTCACTTTATGAGGAGGTGTCGATGGAGGAGGCGAAACGAACCCTAGACGATCTTTGACCACCGCTATGACGATATCTGAATGAAAATGACATTTTTCAAGAGTATTTCACATTGTAGAATGGGGCGCCAATTTCGGCCTCACCTAATATCGAGTTCGGTCTTTGGCTCACTTCGGCCTCCGCGAGATGGCGACCGGACTGGTGCGTGCGAAAAGCGATATCGAGCCTCCTTCACCACTCGTTATCTAAACCTTTGGATATGGAAGTCGAACCTACGATTGTTACCTACTGCGGGGTCTGCACTTTCCCTCCAGAATACTGTGAGTTTGGACTTTCGTTCAAGAGATGCAAGGAATGGCTTGCGGAGAATCAGCCCGAGCTCTTTGAGAAGCTCTACTCTGACGAAGCCTTGGCCAACGCCACCTCCACGCTATCAGTTGAGAAGGAGGAGAAGATCCACAAGGATCTTGAGAAGAAGCAGGCCAAGGAGGAGGCCAAGTTGGAGCGTGAGATGCAGAAGAAGCTTGCGTCCAAGATCACAATCAAGCGTATCGAGCGCAACAAGAGAAAGCACATCATCTCCATCAGCGGTCTTGAGATCATCAACATCGACATCAAGAAGTTGGCCAAGACGTTTGCTCTGAAGTTTGCCACCGGCGCTTCCGTGACCAAAAACGCCGAGAAGAAAGACGAGATTTTGGTTCAGGGCGATGTGAGTGACGAGGCTCGCGCCTACATCGAGAAGTTGTTGGAGGAGCAGGGTTTGAATGAGGTCAAGGTTGAGCAGATTGACGACAAAAAGAAGAAGAAGGCCGCCGAGACTCCTGTGAAGTAAGTCCTGCCAGCCAGTGGCTCTGGGTTTGAGGCAACAAAAACAAAGTATGTCGGGGAGCCGTGTCTTGAGGACTGACTTTGTTGACAGCTATATAATAAGTTACAATTGAATGATAGAGAGCGAATGCACACGTCAGTCGTACTTTGTCTTGAGCGCCCATGACACGCCGTATTCTTCGTAGGCTGGATTCTTCATGAGCGAGCGGTACACATGTGCAATTCTTCGTTTGAGAGCCCACCGTCGGGCCTTGGAATACCGCCTGGAGCGAAGCCCCGCGGGCCTCAATCCTAGGCCTTTACCGTTGCGAAGTCCGACCACAGCGAGCCAGCCCAGGTCGGTGTCGGCTGTCAAATGACTGTTTGTTTCCCAGAAAAGCACTGCGACATCGATGTCTCGCATTTGCTGGTGGTGAGATCCTAAGTGGTGTAGGCTGGTTGCCAAAGCCCCGGTATTGTCTTTGCCCCACCACGCGTTGAGAACCCTGACTTGAGACTTGCTGAGGTGTAAGCTTTCTATTGCGAGCCAGAGCCGTAGCTTGCGAATGGCCAACGCAAACCTGGCTGCTCTGCGGAACTGCGTCACGGTGCTGCCTCCGTGGTGGCATGTGGGAGGCTCACCGAAGGCCTCGTGCCACTGCGCAAGTAGGGCAATTGCTAGAGGAACTGCAAGGTTGTGGTTAGCGCATGCTCTCAAGGTATGCAATAGGTCGCTCAGCTGGAAGCAGTTCAGGTCATAGGCGTACGCATTTAGCACCATGTTTAGCGATTCCAAGCAGGATGTCAACTTTATAAGGGACACCGACGGTGTAGTGTATCGCATACCTCTTGGGTGCCTCGCAACGCACTTCGACTTCTGCGACTTCCCCACTGAATAGCGGTTGAAGTGTCTCCGTGATGCCACGGCGCAGCGTTTTTGCCAAGCAAATTTTGTCTCGCCTAATTCGTCTGTGCTCGAGCTCAAAAAGGCAAACAACTGGACAGGGTTCTCGAAGATGTTGTCGAGGGTGTCACCGAAAAGTAGAATCTCGGCCACGCTCTGCCAACAGATGTCCAGAGGAAACCGGGACATGTGGAAGTCCAAGCAGGCCCTAATTTGGGTCATGTAGACCTGTTCTGGTGTGTCAGGTTTCCTGGACCGGCGATGTTCCCAGAGGGCTCTGAGAGGCGCGAGGCCTCGGAATTTGCAGCCAAAAACACGGACGCGGGGCCGGTGTAGTGTCGACAACGAGCTATGAAAGAATTGCCAGGGAAGAACATTTGAATGAAACCACTCAGGCCTGTTCATCTCCGACAAACTATAGCCCGGTGGGAGATGGAGTGCTCTGTCGGGCACCTCTCCGGGTCTACTTTTTAGGTGCGCGCCTCCGCAGAGTATATCGCCTGGGAAGGCTCGCGGGCGGTGCGCGGCCCTCACGATAGAAGCATGCGGATGGAGGGCACCTTGTCGTCCTCTGGGGAGCGCGAGAGTTCTTCGTCCAGCTCCTCGCGTTTGCGTATGGGTGCTAGTCTGACGTCGGCCGGCGACTCTGAGTCGACCTGGCCGCGCGGGCTCGTGGCACCCATCACGGGCATGGGTCCTTGGGCCGGGACGTCTTGCTCGTGGAAACTCGGGGTCTGGGGCACCATGGGCATGACGGCCTGTCCCGCGGGCGACGCGTCGTAGAGCATGTGTGGGTCGTCCGGGCTCTTTGCTCTTAGGACGTACTGGCCGTTGATGTTCTGCGGGATCATGGGGATCGGGCCCTGGTCGGTGTAGATCATGACCATCTGGCCCTGGGGCACCTGGGGCATCTGGCCCATGCGGGGTCCGTGGGGACCCGGGAGCGGCTGTTCTACGAGGGGCGCCAGCAGGTGGCGCTGGGGCGGGGGACCCGAGAGCTGGTCGTGGCCCGCGGACGGGAGCGGCGGCGAGCTCTGGGACATCTGGACCATGTGGTGCTGGGGCGGTAGCGACGGCGGGAGCGGCGATATGCCCTGAGGGTGCTGGTGCAGCATATGTAGAGGCAAGCCCATGGCGTGCTGGGCCTGGACGAGCGGGACGGGCAAGCCGTAGGCGAGCGGGCCGGGCACCGGGTAGACGACGGGGCCGTAGACGGGGCCCGAGGCATGCGAAGGCAGGGAGGGAGCGAGAGAATGGGTGGGAGGGTACGGTTGGTCCGGGGGTCGGAGGTTTGGCGACGGCAGCAAGTCCTTTGCCTTGGCGACCTTGTCTAGGCGGTCGTCTCTAAGGTTCTGGTTGTACTGGGCCATGCGGAGCGCGTTGCGGGCCGGGGCGTCCAAGTTGAGGTAGGCGCAGTGGAGCTTGCCCTTGACGCAGTTGAGGCACTGCGGTAGGTTTTCGTCACACTTGATGCGGCGCTTCTTGCAGATGCCGCAGCCCAAGTGGGAGTTTCTGTGTTTGCGGCGCAGGTTTTTCTTGCGGCGGCGGTCGTCCAGCGGGTCCGGGGGTCGGGCCTCGGGGCTGTCGCTGGGGTCCTGGGGCGAGTCGTCGTCCTTTCTTTCGGTTTTGCGGCGCGCCGGCGGGTGTGGGTTCTTGAGGGCCGAGTTGAACATGTCCATTTAAGCGAGATGAACTGGGGCTGGCGGGTGGGGCACTGAGGTCATGTGGGTGTTGCAAGGCGGCAATGGGCTGGAACGGGTTAGGGTGGGGGACGTCTTGCTATAGGGGTAGAGGCGGTCAGCAGACACGGACATTATGTAGTTCCACTATGGAGGTGAGCGGGGTTCGCTTACGTTGGTGAGATAAGCGTCTCACAGGGACCACACAGGGGGACTGGGCCAAGCCGGGGAGGAGCTTCGGGGCTGTAGGCGGGAGGTGCACGGAGCTCTGAGACTGGGTCTGGGGCTGGAACAGGGCAGGGCACGGGCCGCTGGCGAGGGTGTAGGTGCTAGGCGTTGATGTGGGTGAGTAGCGGCTGTGATCCCGAGCCGGCTAATAACCAATAGAGTATTATTTTGGCCGATATTTTTTTTTTATTTTTGATGATGCAGTGTTCTCGGATGCACCAGGCTCTAACTCTGTTTCTTCTTAGTTCGAGATTCCCGTTGATCGGGGGAAGATCGGGAGAACGGCGTGTAGGGAAAAGGGGGACCGCCCTGGTGAGGATGCG
>JALBCT010000044.1:0-25970 GCA_030444905.1 Metschnikowia sp. yHKB443 | reverse complement strand
AGCCCATGTGTGTTGAGGCTTTCGTCGACTACCCTCCATTGGGTAGATTTGCCGTCAGAGACATGAGACAGACTGTTGCTGTCGGTGTCATCAAGGCTGTTGAGAAGTCTGACAAGGCCGGTAAGGTTACCAAGGCTGCCCAGAAGGCTGCCAAGAAGTAAGCTAATTGCATCGCAATATAAGTCTTTATTGATACGAATGATGTAGAACCAAGGGGTTTGTAAGATCGATGAGTAGGACCATAGGTTTGAATAACGGTAGTCCGTGGCAGCGTGGGAAGTATCTTGAACACGGCAGTTGAACCTGGAGAGAAGTTTTGGATACAAGCAATAGCTTTGGATGGCGCTCGCTTATCTGCTTCTAGTAATGCAGTGTCAACTTGCTTTCAATATGCAACGTCATCCTGGTTCCAATAATGAAGCGTTGACCTGGCTCCAGTAATGTATTGTCAGGCTCCGCATCACGCAAAATGTCTACGTAAAAGTCCATCATGGCTCTACCCGAAAGCTTGGTAAAATCGAGACCTGGCAGCTCCAGATATATTCCATCAACAGATTACTCAAGAGGAATTGTTTGTGAAGTGAGTTGAGTGGAAAGTGACCGAACCCACTTCCCCTAATTATCATCAATTGGCTTGACCAATACGGCTGGCGTAGCGCGATGCCACTGCAGCCCTATACCACTCAGTCTCCTTTTACTTCCATCGCTTTGCGTGTGCTGACTTGGCAGCGGTGGCCTTTGCATTCTAGACTTTACTCCAGTTTCTGGTCCTGGGGCCTGGCCCAGTGCAGGGTCGTGTGCTGCTCACTATCACCAACTACTGGCACGGACTAGCCCACAACCCACCACACACCAATGGCCACCTTGGACCGCGGCGCCGCGCTCTTTGACCCGCACTCGCAGCGGGACTACAACCATGCCACGGACTCCACGTACCAGGATCTCCGGAGCAAGGCGCAGCAGTTGTACGACCGCCGGACCCGGCTCAGCCAAGAGCTGCAGGCCGCGTACCGCAGCGGCAACAAGCAGCGGGCGCACGAGCTCAGCGAGCAGCTGAAGCAGGTGTTGGCGGAGGCCGAGCTCTGGAACCGGCGGGCGGCCGAGTACGTGTTTCTTGAGAACAACGCCGATCTGGCCTCGGACGAAATCGACTTGCACGGCTTGTACGTCAAGGAGGCCGAGTGGGTGCTCCAGAAACGGATCGCCGAGGCGCAGCGCCGGCACCAGCGGCAGCTCCGGGTGATTGTCGGGAAAGGGCTCCACCTGCAGAACGGAGTCGCCAAACTCAAGCCGGCGGTGGATGGCATGTGCCGGGAGGCCGGTCTCTCGCACCATCTTGACCCGAAGAACTCCGGGGTCTTGGTGATTGACCTCCTGAGCGCCGGGTCCTTGCCTTCCAGCTGGGACACGCTGCCGTTCCAGCCCCAGGGACAGGGCCAGACGTACCAGCAGCCCGCCCACCAGCAACAGCCGTACTACCAGCAGCAGCCCGCCCACAACCAGTACCAGCAGCAGCCGTACCAGAACCAGCAGTCGGGCGGTCTTTTGGGCACTCTCCTCACTCTTGTGTGCAACTGCTTGAAGTGAGCCTGGCAGGACAGAGAGTTTTTTCAATTGGGCTAGATCCAATAACTTGCCGTCGATGCTTACCTTCGGTAATAGACCAATGGGACGCTTTTTGACTCGGCGAGCGACATCTTTGAGTGAAGTGCTCCAGCTCGTGACGAAGCTTTTCGGCAGGCCACTGTCTTGTCAGTGTGGTGGAGCTCAGGTGCTTGACGTGGCCGGACCCGTTACGCTGCCACCTAATGTCTCCTGAACCAGCACCTTCGTACTATACCTTCGTTGATTCACTTTCGATCGCTATCACCGACTTTAAACAGTCGGTCCAACTTCCGTATCCATTTATTATCTCATAGACTCTAGACAATGCTCAGCCTGTACTCCCAAACATACGACCTTCGAAGTGGAATGAATTGGCGAACAGCGTCGGCTACTGCTCCGCTTGGCTAGCACGCACATCCGTTGGCCGACGTCTCCAAGTGGATGTTGATAGCATCATTATAGTCGTCCTTCATGTCGTTGCGGGATCCCTCAGACAACTCCTCCTGCTGCAAGGCCATCTTAGCCACCACCTCAAACGCAGCCTCGACGTTGATGGAGTCCTTGGCCGACGTGTCAAACACAGGGTAGCTCAAGCCGCCCAACTGGTTGTTGGTGACGTTGGCCAACTTCTTCTGCAACGACGGGATCTTCTTGTTTTCGTCCACGTCGATCTTGTTGCCTATGATGATGAACGGGAAGTCCTGCGGGTTGGCCACGTTGCTCTGCACCAAGAACTCGTCCTTCCACGACGCCAACGAGTTCAACGACTTTTCGTTGGTCACGTCGTAGCAGAGCACGCAGCAATCGGCGCCTCGGTAAAATGCCACACCCAAACTCTGGAACCGTTCCTGGCCCGCGGTGTCCCAAATCTGCAACGCCACGTTTTTCCCGTCAATCACGAGGTCTTTGGTTAAGAAGTCGGCCCCAATCGTGGCCTTATACAGGTGCGAGAACTTGTTGTTGACAAACTGCTGCATGAGCGACGTTTTGCCGACGCCCAGGTCGCCCAAGATGATCACCTTGAGGAGGGTCTTTTTCCTGCCGGACATATTATAGTGTGGTTAGGTATGTGGCGGGGAATTTCTAGTGTTTGCCTGGGGTACGGGTGTGGTCCCTCGGGCGGCTAGAGTGGGTCTGCGGTACAGATAGATGCCGGCTGTAAGGCGCTTGTGTAAATTAGCTGAATAGAAATGCTGGAGCGATTAGCAGTACGGGTATTCCGTGGTCTTGCTGAAGTAGATGAATAGCTGGGTGGTTGTTATCGCGAGCTGACACCAGACGGGAGGCACGGATGTACGGGGCACCCCGATTGCACATCCACAGCCGGCACAACCAAAAAGATAAAAATGAGAGATGGAAAAAGTGGGGTTTGATTTAGATTGCCTGGGAAGAGACAGGAGGCAAGACCGGTGTTGTTGTAAAATCCTGCATATGAGAGATGGACCTCCCAGATGGGCAACTGGGTCGGGCACTGGTGCTTTTGGGCCCCAAAATCCAGGGGATCGAATTTCGGCGGCGATCCATCTGGCGCCAGGGCCGGGCCAAAATTGCTAACCGAAACCTGGCCGTCCTGCACGCCACGCACCGTTATGTCATTAGCGGCCGGGGTCACGTGGGAGCAAACCTGGCGGCAGGGTCGGCTGAAACGGTATATAAAGCCGGCCCCTGGCCTATCCAACAGCATCACTTAACTTTTATCTTTAAGTACCATCATCTGCCTAAATTTACCAATCAATTGACCACCAATTGATCCCGCCCAATTGACCACTAGCCAATTGACAAGCACCACAACCAATTGACAAGCACTACAGCTAATTGACAATCTCAGTTGCCACTCTCTAATCAGTTTACAATATGCCGCTCCAGACCGTTGCCAAGCAATTGACCAGAACCACCAAGTACCGTCTCAATAACGGCCACCACATCCCTGTGGCTGGGTTTGGCGTGTACCAGATCCCCAACGAGGAAACCCCGGATCTTGTTTACGAGGCGTTGAAACAAGGCTACCGCCACATCGACACCGCCATCATGTACGGCAACCAGCGCGAGGTGGCGCAGGGCATAGCCAAGTTTCTTGCCGACCACGAGGACGTGACCAGAGAGGACATTTGGTTCACGACGAAAATCAACAACAACGACCAGGGCTACGAGGAGACCAAGGCCGCAGTGGCACGCACCGCCGACGAGGTCAAGGAGTACATTGAGTACGTGGACATGTTCTTGATCCACTCGCCGTACACGAGCAAGGCCAAGAGGCTAGAGACGTGGAAGGCGCTCCAGGAATTCCACACCAACCCAAACAACGGCGTGCTCCAGATCCGCACGATCGGTGTGTCGAACTTCGGCATCCACCACATTGAGGAGTTGTTGCTGGCCGAGGGCTTTGTCGTGACGCCCGCGGTGAACCAGGTGGAGTTGCACCCATGGCTGCCCAAGCACAAGTTGCGGGAGTACGCGGCAAAGAAGGGCATTTTGTTGGAGGCGTACATGCCCTTGACCCGGGGCGAGAAGTTCTCCGACCCCATGTTCACCGCCTTGTGCAGGAAGTACAACCTCCAGCCCGCCGAGACGCTCTTGAAGTGGAGCTACCTCCAGGGCTTCATTGTGTTGGTGAAGACGTCCAACAAGGCCCGGGTCAAGGAGAACTTGGCCGTGTTGCCGCCCAGCCACGGCACCAGCGACACGTTGCACGAGGGCTCGAACTTGGGCAAGATCGACTTGGACCCGGGAGTGTTGGAGGAGTTTGAGAAGTTCGACGAGGAGGTCTTTTGCTGGGGCCGCAGAGACCCCTGCGAGTACCACGACTAGAGAAGGCCGGTATAGCTAAAAAACATTGAAAGATGATACGAAAGAATCGACCGAAGAGATGAACTGAATCAAAATGTAGTAATTTATGGCTGGGTTGTGGTTGGGGCACGACGCGCATTGGTCCACCATCACCAACCCACACCGGCAAACCCGCCGCACATGTCGAAACCGCAGAAGCCCGTGGGGCAGGAGTACATCGCCAAAGTGCGGTACATCAACAACCTCCCTCCGCCGCCCGTGCACCCGAAGTTCATCCGCTACCACACGACCGAGGCGGTCACGCCCAAACAGGAAAGCGAGCACCTTCTCAGTCTGCTATTCCGCAAGGAAAACTTCCACGAGTTCCTCGAGCACATCGACGACGACTTTGGCATGCCCGTGACGCCGCTCCACGTGCGCGGGTTCCTTGACGGGCTGGACGAGACGGTTGTTTTCGCCCGCAACAGCGTGCCGCTCCATGCGTTGGACCGGGCGCTTCTCAGAGACGCCGGGATCGGCAAAATCAACAAGCTGGAGCCCGGCGTGTCGTTCTTGCGCCGCACAGAGTACATTGCCGAGCGGCTGGCCGGCTCCCGGGCCGAGGAGAAGGCTGCTGCCGCGCTGAAACCCAAGGACGAGGCCGCCGACCCCGAGGCGCAGTTGCGGGCCGTGGAGCAGACGTTCGAGGACGCCCAGGAGCTGTTGGCGCACTTCCTGGAGTTGCGCCACCCACGCAAGACCAAGTTGCGGGCCGTGGGCGCGTTCCCGCTTCTCCCCGACACAGCGGCCATGGACGCCAAGTACTTGGCGGTCAAGTTCACCGGGCTGGCGTCCGTGGAGCGGGACCTTGCCGCCCAGCTCCGCACGGGGCTGCTCTCGGAGGCGGTGCTCCGCCAGCGCTTGCTCAGCGCCATCTACAAGCCCATCACCAGCGAGGACGGCGAGTGGGTCGGGCTCTACCAGGCGGACGGCGACACGGCGGCCCAGGCGCGGGCGACGTTGGCGTCTACGCGCCGAGAAGAGCCCGCCAACCTCCTTGACGACGAGTCGGACGCGCCGGTGTACCGGTTCCGGCACAGCAAGACGTACGACATGCAATACCACCGGTTCAGCAAGCCGTACGAGGAGCTTGCGCTCAAGTTCCAGAGCGAGCCCGACGGCCTGGCGCCGGCGTCTCGCAAGCGCGTGGCGGCGCTCTACAGCCCGATCTCGGGCCGGGTCGAGTTGAAGAAGCACCGGGCGTCGGGCAACTCCGAGATCAACCGCTTCTTGGCCGACAGCACCGTCGACGCCATCGACTTGCAGATCCGCGAGCCCACCACGGGCGAGTTGCGCAAGCGGGACCACTTGCGGTCCGAGTACGACCCGATGGAGTACGAGGACGACGAGAGCGACTCCGAGGGCAAGACCCAGGACGGCGAGGACCCAAAGAGCGAGAGCACCGAGGGCGCCGTCAAGGCCGACAACGGCACGCCGGCGTCGCCAAAGAGCGACATCGCCGCAGAGTTCGACTCGGAGTAGGCGCGGTATCTACAGGGAAGTAATAGACGTCATGCAGTTGGAAGGGTCGGTTGGGTTTATACCACGACACAGCCGAGCTTCTTGTGTTTATACCACGACACAGCCGAGCTTCTTGCGGGTTTTCTTCAGGTCGGCGGGCCGGTTCCTCTCCTGTGCCATTTGCTGGATCTCTACGGGCGTGGGCGGCAACGCACGCTCCTGTCGGCTGCTGTTGCCCCGGGCAGGCCGGGCAGACGCCTTCAGCAACTGCCGGGCGTACCTCGAGTCTTCTTTCGCCTGCAACTGCTGGGCGACCCGAAGCGAGTCGGCCTCCTCGGACACCGGAGTGAAGTCGCCGCTGAAAAAGAGATCGTCGCCGCCCGACACGGAGTTGAGCAGCTGCCACACGTGCGGCTGTGTCTCGAGCGACGAGTCCGTGAGCAAAAGGTAGAAGGCGCCGTCGAGGTGCCGGTACATGGTCGAGAAGTGGTTGTTGCGGAAGAACACACACACGCTGTCGCCGGGCACGTTGTCGCCCAACCACTGGAGCCCGTCGGCGGTGAGCTGCGTGCTGTTGGCCTCGAGCCAGCCCGTGACAGCGAACCGTTCCGCCTCGTGGACCACATCGTCGCCGATGCTGAACAAGTGGTCCTGCACACTGTCGAAGGTCGGGCACTCGGCAAAGACCTCGTCCACAAGCGTCTCGGCCAACTCGTCGGGGATCAGCCCGGCCCGGGACGTGAAGTGGTTGGGCGTCTTGCACCAGCCGTGGCACAAGCGGAGCCCGAACGCCGCAAAGAGCTGCGCCGCCAACGCCGTCTCGGGAAACGTGCCGCTGGTCAAGATCGGGTCCACGTCAAGACCCGTGTGGAGCAAGGGGAGACTGTGCAAGAGCAAGTCGACCTGCTCGGGCGGTATTCCGGGCGTCTGGACTAGCATGTCGCCCAATACAGCCAACACGGCGCCGGCTTCAAGCAGGCGTCCTGCACACAGCTCGACCAACAACCGGAGCCGGTGGGTGTTGGGTCTGACCCGGGCGCCTGCCGAGGGTTCTGTGGGGGACTCTGGCGGCCCTTCGAGAAGGACCGAGTCCCTTGTGTGTTCTAGAGTTCCGAGGTTCGAGAGCTGGGCACTGCCCGGAAGTACCCCAGATACCGAGTGGCCCTCGATATCCGAGGCCAAAAGCAACGTGTTCACGAGGGCAATCAACGGACACGGCCCGTTTTCTTCCTGGAGCAAGATCGGTGTTCGGTGCTCATATATGGACCAGTGGATGGTTTTGACGGGGAAGGCCAAAAGCGACATGGGGCAGGTTGTGGGCCCAGTTCCGAGGTATGTTCGTTTTCCGAGGTGGAGGTGGTCGGAGTGTACCTGGAGAAGCGGCCGGATCAGGGACGGTGTCGATTATGACGAGATTCGAACGGTGTGAGCGACGTCACTCCAAGAATAGACTGTCCCGAGGTACAGCCTTGGCTTATCGTCACATAACAATAAGCCGATGTGCACGTGACCTGATCTCCTGCAGCCGCTATCCGAGCCACCTGGCTCAGGGTCTTGACAGCTCAAGCCCAGGCGCGAATCGAATCAGAGTCGCTTCCCTAGCTACGCAATGAATTAAAGTAACCCCAATGGCACTGCTCGGTTGTGTTCAGGTTGAGAGCCGCACTCTCACTACATTAACCATAACAGCGATGTCAGGACCTCGGACCTTTGCTATATAGTCTTCTCGTGCCTCAGTGTCCAGTGTCTCCCTCTAGTTTGGTGAATAGAAAAGGTGGAAAGCGATGGCGGCAACAAGCACCGACGCCACGGCAATTGACGTGTAGCACTTGAACTTCTCCTGCTGGATGAAGCGCTCGCCATCAGTGTCGAAGTTGCCACGGTTGGCGATGTTCACATTGATGGGCTTCTGAACGCGAGCTGCGCCAGCAGGCACCAGGCCAGGGGTAGGGTACATGGACTCGCAGAACTGCTCGATCTCGCCGAGTTTGAGGCCAATCTTCAAGTAGTTGGGGTCGCGCACATCCAGCTTGTGGTTGATGACCTTCACGTAGTGGCGGAAGATCCGGACCACGCCCGGCAACGTGCGCAGCTCAAGGATGAGTTTGCACGTGGTGCCCTTGCGGATCTTGACGTTGCCCTGCAACACCTTGGGGTTGTTGTAGATCTCGGCGAGCGTCGCCATGGCCATCACCTGGGGAATGGCGCAGAAGTTGAAGCAGGTCGCCTCCCGGATCAACAGCAAGTACGTCAAGACGTCCGTCGCGTGGCCTAGAGCATTGAGCACCATGTGGTTGATGCAAGCCACGCCAGCGTCGAGGTCGGTCTGGAAATCAGAGAGTTTTTCGGAGTACTGGCTCCAGATTTCTCTAGGGTAGAACAGTCTGCCGTCAACCATGTCCTCCTTGTAGTCACGGGTGATGTTGACCTTCTGCAAAAAGAGACCCATCAGGTTAGACAAAGCATAGTCATTGTCCTTGACGGACGCGTCGGCAAAGCGCGCCAACACCATGAGATCTGTAAGGCCTTCGCCCACCAACCCGGCGACATAGTAGCAGTAGAGGTCGTAGTCCTTCACGGTGGCCACGCCCTCGGTGTTGAATTTCTCGTCCGAGATGTAGTCGGCCATGCCGTTGCCCATTTTGCGCGTGATCTTGACGATGATGTCCTGGTACGCGGGCTTCAACTTGTGGAACTCGGCCAAGATGTTGTCGAAGCCTTCCAAACACGCCCGGTCCTTCTCGGTGGGCGAACACCCGTGGAAGGTCCAGTCCTTGGTGGCGAGCTTCTCATGGAACGTGCGTAAAAGCGGGATCTTGATCTCGGGGTCAATCAGCATGTCGTCCTCGACGGTGTCCAAGGCTCTGAGCACCAAGTAAAAGACAATCACCGCCACCCGCAACTCAGGGTGCAATTCCTTGATCACGGCAGCGAACGACCGCGACGTGAGGTCCAAGTACTCGTCACATTTCTGGAGAGATTTCGAGGCGAATTTCAAGTCGTAAGGGAATTGGGACTTACGGAACCCGAGGAGCTGGATCACAGCGACAAGCTCAGACGGGTGTGACACGAGCTGGAGCACTTTACTCATTTTGAAGGCAGGTCTGATTCAATTTGCAGATGCGACGGACCCAGTGTGTTCGGCCGGTTATAGTTGTTCTTGCGTCAGAGGCAACGGTTTGGAGAAGTTTGTCGTAATGATGTGCGCCTCTTCGTTTAGCTTCGGCTGGCAGAGTCGCGAAAATAACGCGACCTTTTCTGCTCGACAAGCTGAGCTGATTATAGGGTGAGGGTCAATCGCAATTGTCAATGCGGCAAACGAAAAGAAAGTTTCCGATGTTGATTACTTTGTGATTTTCGTCTTCCCTCAATCGAATAATCTCGCGTGAAGTGGTACTCAAACCATATTGGTAAGATCGGCTCATGCGGAACCACCCTGCAGTAGACTGGCATCAATGTACGAGGAATATCGAGCTCGGGCCCAGAACGTGGCAATTGAAGTTCAAGGGGACCCGTTCGCTTTGCTGTTCAAACTTGCCCTCGACTTTGCCTCTGTGTACTTCTCTCTTATCATTTAGTACTCCCGGGCAGCTCCTCTCGACCTTGCTCCTTCATGGAAGACACGTAGAAGCACGACTTAGACTGGGACAAGCTGCAAGTTTCGTCTGAGCTCTGCATGGAAGTTGCTTTCACTGACGGCGATAATTGGTGATGAGATGCGGTTTTGACATAGACGTAGCAAGTCTCGCTACTCGCGAGTCGTGTTCCCAGGAGGCTTCAGGTCTCACCTATTACTTGCCGTTTTCGATCTTCTCAAACCACTTCCTGGCCGTACGGACATTCTCCAATACCAACAAGTCCTCGTGCTTGTTGGTGAACTGTGCGTCGCTCGGTTTCTCCTTCAACACTATCATGATGAAGAGATTCTCGGTAAGGTAGTCGATGTAGAACAGCAGGCCGCTCAGGCCGCGGATCACGAGATTCTGGAAATTAGACCGAAGCTTCCCGAGCGACTGCTTGTACGTTTTGATGATGTTGGAGATCTTCTCGAAGCGTTTTGGGTCGAGGGCCTCCAAAGAGGTCAGAAGCGACGAGACTTGGCTCTGGCGCTGGATAGATGCCGTCGACAGGATGACCAAAAACGTTGTCTTCTCAAACAAAATGATTTCCTCGGCGTCCAAGATCTCGTTGAACTTCAACAAACTCGAGTTGAAGACACCCATGTTAGGAATCAACAGACACACAATCTGGGACCACGCCCGGTAGAGAGACTCGTCCCAGATGGAGGTCGGGAACCCCACCAAGCTGAACTGAAACGGGTTGGAGATCTTCTGCAACTTGTTCATCATGATGTGGAAGAGCTCGTCCCTCTTATCGAGCTGCACTAAGTCCATCTTGTGGAGCAAGACAAAGATCTTGGCGTCGGGACTGAACTTCTGCAAGTTTGTTAGCGCCTTCACGAAAATCTCAATGTCCTTGTTGATCAGCTTGGACTCCACGTCAAACACGTGGATAAGCACCTGCACCATCTTGAAGATGTGGTCCTTCTGCGCCGTGAAGTAGTTGTCCATAAACACGTCCTGCCCACCGCAGTCCCACAAGTTCAACGTCATGTTGCCCAAGAACCGCAAGTGCGAGTGCTCCACGTCAATAGTGGCGCCAAGCCGCCGGGTGTCGAAGGCCAGGTAGTTGGAGAAGATGATGGAACGCATGGATGACTTGCCCGACCCCAGGCGGCCCATCAAGAGCAACTTCTTTCTCAGCAGCGACATGGTGTGAGTGTTTGGTGGTTGATCGCGGTGCAAATTGCGCTCCGGGCTGTGGTGTGCTTGATTTGTAGGTGCTAGCCAACTGTACCAGTGCTGGGGTCTGGTGTACGGGTGAGTGAAGGTGTATGCGGAAGGTGGAGTGTACTGGTGGGAGGGCCAATAAAATTCTAAAAAGGTCACAAATAACTGGAAGACAGGCATTTTCTTTAATTTGTATATTGAACAATTTTATTTGAGTGAGATAATTGGTTTGGTGGCGTCTTGCAAAGGCCTCGTAAATGAACGGAGAATTGAGAATGATTGCCTTGTCACATCTACTACCGGGCCTCTATTGTTCGATTGCCTGGCAGCAAATGATACCAAATGTTTGGAAGTGGCTGATATAGTTTTAATGCACCGGGTCTAGTCATCACAGCGAGGAGCACTGGGATCATGGCGTCTCTGAGAACACTACATCCGGCAGCCGCTAGCCCACAACTTTGTACTGCGTGAGATGCTAAGGCTCATAGCTTTGGCTGCAACGGTGTTGTTGTTTGAAAAATGATTGGGAGTTAAAACGGAGGAGCTGGAGAAACTGGGCTCACGAGTACGGTGAGAAATGGAGCTAGACTACGCTCGAGAAGAAGCCTTCGAGAATAAATATAGCAGTAGTAGACTTTTCAGTCATATGCTAGAATCACTTTGACTCGAAATCTCAACCTACAAGTCACAATTGTGCACGACTGTTTGTTTACTTGTTGCACGGCCTACACACTCATCGAGGCTCGGAAGCGAAGCTCAAAACACCAACCTGCAAGCAATTTCCGGATCTCGATTTTCTGAATAACGCCCATAACACCATAACCCTCCAGATCTCATCTCATCTCATCGCAATGCCGTTTCGGCCTGCGCAATGAAGTTCCGAGGTCTATTAGGCTCGCTAATTTTCAGCACTGAGATTTACGAATATGCTCGACGGCAGCGGACAAGAAAAGAGCCGTTTTGTCTGCACTTCCTCTCGAATAGGAGATTTAATTACTCGATCAAATTGCCGTGTTTCCCCGAGCCGGAATTCGGTATAGTCCCCCACTCGCGACACTCGGGCACATCGATCGCCCCATTGCAATTGATGCCATGCAGCCGGCCTAGAAACGCTCGCAACGTAAACATGCAAATTTTCGGTGCGGCTGGAATCATTTCAGGAAAGAATAACGGGCACTGCATTCACGTGCCGGCCCCACGTTGAGCGGTATGCTCTAAGGAACGCAACTGGACCCGAGAATTCGGTTTGGGGCGGACGACAATAGAGAGGGGAACAAATCCCGTTGTGGAGGAATTGCGTATCTTGACATCTGCCTCGGGCTGCAGTGTTGTGATCTACACGCCGATTGCCAGTCGCCAAAGTAATTGATTGCAGTGATTTCCAGCACTCGGACCTGAAACAAAGAAGCGCAGACCATTATCGACTCTCCATGCACGGCGGGCTATCTCACACTATTAACGGCATGGACGCCACACGTGCGCAGATGCCCAAAGAGTATAAGAAGTGAGTTCTGGGCCAATTTTCCTATTTCAACAAATTAACCTGGGGACTTATTTAGTGGACTCTACTGCCCGACGGACCTGTTTTTGAACAGCAGCGCCTTGTTTCCTTTGCCGCAGCCCACAACCACAAGTCAGTTTCCATGCTCTTTTTCGCAGCCGCCTCGGTGCTCAGTTTGGCGGTGGCCAGTTTGGTGCCCAATGTCGACCTGGTCCGGATTCAGAACAAGCACCGGCTCGAGGCCCGGGAGGCCCTGATGCTTGATCTGGTGTACCAACAGCTTGCACCCACGGACCTGGACTTTATTGCCCAGAACTTGGCCGTGTTGCAGGCGCAAAACGGCACCAAGTGTGAAAAGTGCCACTCTCGGATGCAGTTTGCCCGGAAGTTGATCGATACCAACCCGGGGAAAAAACACTTGACGTCGCTCATGCTCTATAAGGCGTGTTTGGACGACGACGGGTCCGACGATGTGTGCAACTTCATCGACTTTTTCATCACCACCAACGGCTACAACACCCAGCAGAGCTACGAGGACAAGGGCCCGCTGGTGGCCTTTGACGGCGTCACATCCATTGACTTCTCCGACAACGACTTCATCAACATGCTCCAGAACATGAACATGTCCTCCAACTTGACCTTGAACTACTTCTGCCACTACAAGGGTGGGTACTGCTCGTTGCCCGAGACCCCGGACTTGGCTCTGATCATTGACTTGGACAGCATGTGGCCCGCCAAGCAGCCCGAGCACTACGCTGAGCCGGCCTACTCCTCGCCCAACAGATCCTCCTTCAACGTCTTGCACATCTCCGATGTCCACAACGAGCTCCGCTACCAGGTGGGTGCTGAGGCCAACTGCTCGTCGGGCATCTGCTGCCGGCCCGAGTCCTATAACGACGAGTTGACTCTGTCGGACTACAACTTCACCAGCGTGTATGAAGACGCAGGTGCCAGCGGCAACATCGACTTGTCGTTCTACCCCGACGCCCACTACGAGTCCAACAACTCGTTCGTGCCAGGAGCCTATAGAGACATCCCTGCCGCCCGTGGCTGGAACTACGTCTTCACTCCAGCGTCCACTTTCGGCAACTACCAGTGTGACGTGCCCGAGGTGTTCTTCAACAACAGTATGCTCCTGATTGGAGGGCTTGCCGGCGCTAACTTCGAGTTTTCTCTCTTCACTGGAGACGTGGTGGACCACGACGTGGCCCACTGTGACGCAATCACCACGCTCTATGCCGAAAAGAGGTCGTACGGCATCATGAAGCACTTCCTCTCCAACATCCCCATCTTCCCCACGTTGGGAAACCACGACACGTTCCCCTACGGCCAGTTGGCTCCTCAGCAGATCAACAACGTGACCCTCAATGAGCTGGCCTACCACTGGAACGAGGACGAGTTGACTGAGCTCTGGAAGAGCAACGACTGGCTCAATGCTAACAAGACCAGTTCGCTCAAGAACCACTACGCCGCCTACTCCACCGTCACAACTCGTGGCCTCAAGGTGATCTCGCTCAACTCCAACTGCTACTACCAAAAGAACCTCTACGCGTACATTGATATGGAGAACCAGCCGGACATTTTCGGCCAGTGGCAGTTCTTGATCGACGAGTTGGTGGAGTCCGAGAAGGCAGGCCAGAGGGTCTGGATCTTGGCCCACATTCCAACGGGCGACGGCGACACCTTGCCTATTCAGTCCAACATCTTTGCTGCCATCGTGGAACGTTTCTCGCCTTACACCATCGCCAATATCTTCTTTGGCCACACACATCAGGACCAGTTCAAGATCTTGTACTCGTCTGAAGGCGAGCCAGTCAACATGGCCTGGATCCTGCAGGCCATCACCCCATTGGGTCCTGCAAACCCATCCTGGAGATACTACGAAGTAGAGGACGAGTCGTTCAACATCATCAACTCGAACAACTACTACACTAAGCTCAACGAGACATGGGTAGAGGGCCTGAAAGAGCCCAGCTGGGAGTTTGAGTACTCGGCCAGAGACGCCTACGACCCTGAGGGTCTTTGGCCTTCAGACTCGCCCTTGAATGCCACCTTCTGGGACACATACTTGGTGCAGAAACTCTCCAACAAAACGGAGGTCAGTGCACACCAGCTTTACACCGACTATCGCTTCAGAATCAATCCTTACGTTCCCGACTGCTCGCTGGGTGGCAATGTCACTGACGACTGCTACATCGACAACTACTGCTACAATGCAGCCTTCCGTGTCGACGACTATGTGGTCTGTCTGGCTGCTGCTTGAGAAGCTGTAGCGAAGGGCAGAACCAACCACGAAAAGTAATTAGAAACAAAATTTGCCTACACGTTTACTAATATGTAACTAAAGTAGTGGATTTCGGTACGCATCAAGGCGCTGTAGCGGATTTAAGCGGAAAACTGTTGGACCTGGGCCCCGGGTCCATAAATCAACCCAACACAGCTAACTCACTTGAACCACTTCGTCCAATCTCTAAAGCTCTTCGTTATTATTACTATACAACATGAGGGACATCTTCGTGTAGCGCCTAGTTTAGCGGTAGCCACCACGGCCACGGAACCCTCCTCTGAAACCCCGGCCCCGACCCCGGCCTCTGCTTGGGCCTCTCCAGCCATTTCTTCTGTTTGGGTCCGACTCCAGAGCTGCTTGGCCACCGTAGATACCACGTCCAAATTGACGGCCCTCCTGGAAGCCTGGGTCTAAGTCAATCTCCAAGCTCTGACCATCGAGGAAAGTGCCCTTGAGAAACTTCATGGCATTCAAAGAGCCTTCTTCTTGCTTGTAGACAACAAAACAAAAGCCACACGGCGTCAACTTGTTGCGATCAAGTCCCATAATGATTCTGTCGATGGTGCCGCATTTGGAAAAGAGTTCGTGGATTTGTTCTTCGGTGGTGAAGTGGGTCAAGTTACCGACATACACCGTTTTCAGGTGCAACGCCCGGGTGATGTTCTCAAAGTTGTTGCGTCTTACCGCCTTGCGGATCAAGTACTGCGACGGCTTGTCCAAACGCTCTGCCGAGTTGGTGTAGTTTTCTTGTAGTACCTCCATGATAGTGTTGGAGAGCGCGGCACGTGATGTGATGAAGAACCTTCTTCGAGTGGAGGGTGTCTAAACTTACGAAATATTCAGAGAGAAACAAGAAGGCTGTTAATTGTAAGAGAGCTGCTACGAGCATATACGGAAAATTCTTCAAACTCTACTGAGCTGCCCTAAGCTAGTGATGGGGTGCTCTACAAACACCCGTGCACCAATTTCAGGTTATGGACGACTTCAAAGACAAGAGGACCCTCTCCAATCATTGGCGCTAGTATTTGGCAGATCTGGCCTCTCCGAATCTATCCAAACCTTTCCAAACCAAAATATCCGGAATTGACCAGTTCAGGCGTAATTTGAGACCATGCTTTGGTCGCGCGGCGAGTAATAATATCGTCACCAACGCCAGGTCCTTGGTCTTCTTCGGCAGAAGCGGCACAGTGTCCAAGCCCTCTTTCTTTTAAATTAGCCTTCCGCTTGCATTCAATCCCCCATGTTCAAAAGCGTCTTCAAAACAGGAATCCGAGGCACCTACGCTGTCTCGGAACAGGCGGCATTCTCCACAGACCTGTGGCTGGTGTATCCGGCCAAGCACAAACAAAACGGTAAAGCGGTCAGCGTGTTTATATTTGACAAGCCCCGATTTGAATCTCTTGTGAACCAGCTCTGCAACCAATCCCGGACATCTGTCAGCTCACAACAGATCATTAGCGAGTGCTATAGCCAGTTCCGGACCCAAGTGCAGAACCTTACCAAAATGAAGCACCCTCAAATCTTGACGGTCTTGGAAGTCTTGGAGGAGACCAAGCTGAAATTTATCTTTGCCACAGAGCCCGTTGCGGGCACCTTGGCCACGGCAGACTTGTCCCACGAAACAGACTTGACCATACAAAAAGGTCTACTTGAAGTAAGCAAAGGTCTACAATTTCTCCACAATCACTGTCTGATCATCCACTTGAATGTGCAGCCGTCGTCGGTGTTTGTCACTGCACACGGCGATTGGAAGCTTGCCGGGTTTGCATTTCTTCAAAACCTCAACGAACTCTCACCGCTGGATAGGGAGAACTTCTTCATCGTCAACAACTCGCAGGTAGCTGATTTTGCCAACCACAACTTGAACTTCACTGCACCTGAGCTTCTATTGGACTCGTTCCCGCTGCGCTTGAGCACTGCCAACGACGTCTGGTCTCTAGGTCTTTTGATCTACTATTTGTATAACCAGGGCGACCTCTTGATCAATTGTTTCGAGAGCTACAACCTTCTGGACTTCAAGACTGAGTTCCGCAAGTTTGAGAGCAGGTTCTATGGTCACAGAGCTGGCGAGTTAGGGTACTTATTCAAGAAAGTGCCCGAGTCGTTGTGGCCAACCATGACCCAGTTGTTGGCACGCTATCCTAACGACCGGCCATCCATCGATCAGTTCATTGACCTGGATTTCTTCAATGACAGTCTCATCAAGATGATGTGGTTTATCGATGAGTTTGCCACTAAATCTGTGGACGAGAAAATTGTCTTCTTGAACGGCCTTTTGGAGCATGTCGAGATCCTTGAACAACTTCCAACCACGTTCCGCAACTCCAAGTTGCTTCCTCTTCTCACAGACGCCATAAAATCCGAGTTGCAATTGTTGCCGACGAAAAAGTGGGACCAAACGGTCGACTCGCTCGTCAGCAAGGCCTTGCAACTCGTCTTCAGCATTGGTGGTGGCCTCTCAAACCTCTCCTTCCAAGACAGAGTCTACGAAGAGCTTCTACGAACCTCTGCGCCACGGAAGGGAGAAAGCGACTTGATGAAATTGGCAAAGACATCTGTCAAGACCCGTCTTGCGATTGTGGGTAGCACAGAAATTCTTCTCCAGAAGCTCTCGGAGGCTCAGGTGGTCGAAATCATGAAGGCCATTGCCAATGAGTGTGTGACGTTCCTGAAGAACACTCTCGACTCTCAGGCGGATCAGATTCAGTTGCAGGATATGTTTTTGCAGAAGTTGCACTTGGTGGTGACCAAGTTTGACTTCCCTTACGTCAAAAACACATTTATGCCGTTGTTGTGCCTGGTTTTCAAAACCACCACCGTGCTCTCGACCAAGATCGAAACCATCAAGACGTTCAGCATGTTGATTGACAAGAAGGTCATCGACAAGGTGATTGTTGCCGAGCTGCTTCTCCCGTTGATGGAAAACCTCAAGAGCCGAGACAAGCGCGTTGTGAAAGAGGTTCTTGCCTTTTTCGTCAGTCTCTCCACGAGTCAACACATTGTGTTGGACTTGGAGATCCTCGTCGACAAGGTGTTGAGCCAGAGTTTGCGTCTCGTCTTTGCCTGCAACGAGTGCAGTCAGACTGAGTTTGAAGAGTTCATGCGGTCTGTAAACAGCATCCAGAACACTGCCGTGAAATCCAAGATGAGTTCGTTGCACAACTCCGCATCACCCGCAACCCAGGGCTCAGACAACTTCAGCTCGCTCATCAACAAAGCATCGATCCGGACACTGCACGACGAAGACCGCATCAAAGTCCCAGCCCTCAGTCCTCAGACACCCACCACGTCACAGAGCCGTCCCATGAAGCTTACTGCCGGCATGCCCGTGGCTCGGCAGTCACCTCGTCCTGCTTCAGGAGTAGCATCCATCAAAACCGAGCCCTTGGCGCTGAACGGGCCGCTACGCTTTGGCGCAACATCCAGCTCCACATTCCCGGCCATGAGCCCCACGCTGACGTCATCTTACACCCCGGCTGCTTCTTCATCCAATCTGGGGCTGCGTGTGATTGACTGGTCAGCAGCGCTGCTGTCGCCAGCACCCTCGAGCTCAGTAATGCAACCCACGTCGACCGGGCCCGTGCCACCTGCCAAGAATACACCGCGGTATCCCCCTGGCTACTCGGGCCAGGTGTTGACACCCGGCAGTGGTTCCGTGGCCCTGACCAACACCAGCCTCCCAATGCCCAAAGCGACAAACTCTGAGCTCCTTGACTTTTTGTGAGTTGCCATCCAAGGACATCTACGAAAAATATTGGTGACATAATTGATCTCATTTACATCAAGGCGCCGCACTGGGAAAACGGTCAAAATAAATACCCAGACTGATGCTATTTGGCTTAGTAGACACGCTTGGCGGGAGGCACAGACTTGCACTCGTTCTCGTCCAAAGTCGTGGAGATAACGTCTCTGTAGTCTAATGTCACAGGGGCGCCGAAGTCCTTCTGGTAGGACAAGGTGTGCTTCATCCAGTTCACATCGTCTCTCTCCTGGAAGTCGTCTCTGGCGTGAGCACCTCTAGACTCCTTTCTGGCGGCGGCGGACGCAGCGGTCTGCGTAGCACAGGTCAAAAGGTTCTGCAACTCGAGGGTCTCAACCAAGTCGGAGTTCCAGATCATGGATCTGTCGGTGGTCTTGACGTCGCTGAAGGTCTTGTCGATCTTGTTGATATTCTCCACACACTCGTCCAAGGTGTCCTGTGTTCTGAACACAGCACAGCCCTTCTGCATGGTCTTCTGCATGTTCAATCTGATCTCGGCAGTGCTCTTGGAGCCGTCCGCAAGTCTGAGCTTATCGAGGTTGGCAATGGAGTCCAAGCCAATGTCCTTGGAGACAGGCTTCAAGGGCGTGCCGGGAGTCAAGGAGTCTCTGATGGTGTGGGAGACGGCTCTGCCGAAAACCACCAAGTCAAGCAACGAGTTGGCACCCAACCTGTTGGCACCGTGGACGGACGCGCAAGCCACCTCACCACAAGCCAACAAGCCGGGCACAATCTCGTCCTTGCCCTTCTCGTTCTTCTTGATCACCTCACCGGTCCACTTGGTGGGGACACCACCCATGTTGTAGTGGACAGTGGGCAAGATAGGGATGGGCTCCTTGGTCACGTCGACACCGGCGAAAATGTGAGCAGTCTCGGAAATACCGGGCAATCTCTCCTTCAAGACGGAGGCGGGGATGTGCGACAACTGCAAATGCATGTGGTCCTTCTCGGGACCAACACCTCTACCCTCGTTGATCTCCATGGTAATGGCTCTGGAGACCACGTCTCTGGAGGCCAAGTCCTTGGCCGAGGGGGCGTATCTCTCCATGAAACGCTCACCCTCGGAATTGAGGAGATAGCCACCCTCACCTCTGGCACCCTCGGTGATCAAGCAGCCGGAGCCGTAGATACCGGAGGGGTGGAACTGCACAAACTCCAAGTCCTCCAAGGGCAAGCCGGCTCTGGACACCATGGCGTAACCGTCACCGGTACACGTGTGGGCCGACGTGCAGGAGAAGTAGGCACGGCCGTAACCACCAGTGGCAAGCACGGTCTTGTGGGCACGGAAACGGTGCAACGTACCGTCCTCCTCGTTGTAGGCAATGACACCGACACACTCGCCGTTCTCCATCAACAAGTCCATGGCAAAGAACTCGATGAAGAAATGCGTGTCGTGGCGCAAACTCTGGCCGTACAACGAGTGCAACAAGGCGTGGCCCGTACGGTCAGCCACCGCACAGGTCCGGTACGCCTGGCCGCCCTTGCCGTACTCCTTGGACTGGCCACCAAAGGCACGCTGGTAGATTCTGCCCTCCTCGTTTCTGCTGAAGGGCACACCGTAGTTCTCCAACTCGTAGATGGACTGCGGCGCCTCTTTGGTCATGTAGTGGATGGCGTCCTGGTCACCCAACCAGTCGGAACCCTTGACAGTGTCGTACATGTGCCAGTGCCAGTCGTCCTTGTGCATGTTTCCCAACGCGGCGTTGATACCCCCCTGGGCAGCCACGGTGTGGGACCGTGTGGGGAAAAGCTTGGTGACACAGGCGGTCTTGAAGCCGGCCTCGGCCAAGCCAAAGGCGGCTCTGAGCCCGGCACCGCCGGCACCCACCACCACACAGTCGTACTCGTGGTCGATCACGTGGTACTTGGACCCCAAGTATTTTGTCGAGTTGGCGGTCTCGCCTTTGGCACCGCCAATCACCTGCCGGGCTATCCGCGAGCCCGAGAAATTCCTGATACTCCTCAACATGTTGTTTCGCTATACCTAGGCCTGGATGTCGACACCTTCAAAATATGACTTCAGTGGGTGTGAGCTGCGTTGTTGTTCCAAGCAGTGGCGGTGATGAAAAGTGGAGGCTCTTTTGGTGGAGTTGGAACCAGAAAAAACCAAACCTTGATGCCGCGCCCGCTGCCGTGGATCTTGTATGGGGTTGAGGCTAGTAAGAGAAATTGGCGCCTTCTCATTTGCTGGCGTGCTGCGGGTCGCAGAAACCCCATGCAACTTTCTTCACCGCCAGGCCCGACTTACCCCGGGTTCGCGTAATCCTTTATCCGACGGACCAGCGGGGTTTTGAAGACTTCAAAGATGGGTTAGAGTGTAGAATGTAGATTTTAGAATCGAAGCCTCGAGACTGCATTGGGCAGCCAGTTGGGACGTATAGCAGAGTATGAAAAAAAAATAAAAGGGGCGAGCTGGGAATTGAACCCAGGGCCTCTCACAGGTTTGGTGCATCTGTTTCCAGATGCTCGCCCAAAGCGAGAATCATACCACTAGACCACACGCCCTTCGATTTGAGAATTATTTTGGCTGCACTTACATATAGCGTTACTGTTAAGTTTTTTGTTCATCTTGGTTTCAGTCAAGATTCGCAGCACTCTGCGTGCGAGATCTTGGCTATCACTCTATTTTACCTGTCAAAACTCATGAGATTAGATTGTGAGTGAATCTGCCAATTGTTCGAGTTTGGGCCCAGACTTCATTTAATCCAGACTTTAGATTTCACAACACAAACTAGATTTCCGAGATCAAGAAGCATGACGCAAAATGTAGAAGTTCAATCAGGTGATTGATTGGGTATACCCACAAAACATCCTGAAATAGAGTAGGCCGCAGCCAATGCATTATTGCACGAGTCAGTTTTTGCGCCCGAATCGACAGCCAGCGAATCTTACCTAACTTCAGCATGAACGTGCCTTTCAAGAAGTACCAGAAGCTTCCTCTGACTTGTATTGTCCATTTTCTCAGGTCCAGTTTGTGTTGAGATTGGAGTGAGATGTGATGATTCTCAAAGTTTGCATCTACGAGACAAGACATACCCATATACCTCTGCAAAAGACTCCGAAATGAGGGTAGTGAATGTTATTGCTGTTTATTGTCAAAATTGAGGAACATAGGTGCACAGTTGAATTTTTAATCGATTAGACACAAGTATTCCCCCAGAGTTGTCTGCGACTCTCGCAAAAATTACAAACATATCTTGGATCTCTGCCAAAACCATCTTTGTGTTGTAAGTTGGTACATAAGTTCAATGAGTCGTTCCTCGTTCATGGTTTTCAAGCCCTGCGATAAAGTCTCAGAGTCTTTGAACTCCTGGTGAATTGTCACCATGAACTCCTTGACCTCGTAGGTTGCAGCCTGTACCTCTTGAGCGTACTCCATGTATCCGGCAAACTGTCCATTGACGCCGGCGAGAATCGCCCTCAAATCCGAGAGTGAATTCTTGTAGACAGTTGCAAGAGGCTTTAGTCACAAGCACAGAAAGCCAAAATGCCACTGCAACGACTTCGAATTGCTGCGATGTTCGAATTCACCGATTTTTGCGTCCTGTCCACATCCATCGTCATGTTTTGAGACTTCGCGTAGTACGTTGCACTGTGGCAATCAAAAGTAATGAATGGTTAGATCTTTGCCTCAGGCGCGTAGCCATATTTCTCCAAACATTTTTCAAGCGTCTTCATCCGATATTCAATGGTTGCTGAGTGTGGGTCAGTTCAGCCCTGAGCAAAATCTGAGGCCATCTCTTAGTTATTGGCGGATATGACGAGCTGGGTTTTTGGGCCTGAGTGATTAACCTCAGTTGAGCATTTGACGACATCCTTGTTGTCCCCGTGATGGTGGTGTTGTCACCTGGTAACAATCCCGCATCAGAAGCCGCCTGGGAAATGGCTTGTGCGCTGGGCTTGGCCTTAACAACATTTAATTCTACCAAAGGAGTGAATATCCTGCTTCGTAAAAAGCCCCCTGCTGCCACCGCTGCTGCAACTGTTGAATTCACCGCAGTTGTAGCTGCACCAGCAGTTTTGATACTAGCTGTAGTCACTGCTGCCGCTGCTGCTGTTGCTGCTGCTTCATAAGTAATGTGTTTCGTCTTTAAGGCCTCTGCAATCTCTGCAGCTAAGAATTCTGCAGAGGTAGGGTTGGGATCTTTAACGCAGTTCGGTATTGGGCCGAGTCCTCCCTATCTATCGGAGGCATTCTCGTGTTTTGTGTCTGCCACCTTATCAGAAATTGTTTCTCGAAGTTTGATTGGGGCTTTATTGTCAGGTGCCACAGTGTAAGTGGGCTCTTGTGCTTTGTTGACAATGTCACCTTCAACAAACTCAGAGCCTGAGGCATGCTTCTCGAAGACCTTTGACTCCTTTAAGCCTCTCTATGCTTGTATGCGTGCTTTTGTCTCTCTGGAGCAGGGACCAAACTTTTTTGGTGGTGTAGCAGTGGAACGCCCTCTACTTTTTGACTCAGAGGCATCAGACTCTGCTGCGACATTTTTGTAACTTAATTTCAGTTTGGGATGTTTTGAAAGAAAACTGGCTGACAAGCAGGCAAATATTTGATACTCTTCACCAATTTTGCATCTGGTATCAACAAGTGAGCTTCCTTCAAGGTGAGAGTTGAGTTCAGGGTGGGACGAGGTAACTGCTTCTCTTTTGCTGGCGGGCTTGTACGCATTAAGGCTGTTTCATACAGTTCCTGAGAAGTGATGTGATGCTGTGAGGTAATTGAGACTGTTGAGGAGTTGATTGTGAGAGAGTCGGGGCCCAGAGTCCATTTTTATGTGGACACGTTTGAGTGCTCGATTGTCCAAGGCATTATGGGCTAGACTTGGATGCCTAGAACCAACTTTACGAGCTATGAGGTGGGGATCCTCAGTATTGAACTCTCGTCCTGCTCGGGTAGCCTCAGCTCTGACTATAGCCTCAGCTTTGACTATAGCCCCGTAGAGTCTGTCACACTCGCGGCGTGCTCTACCTGTCGCGAAGCGTTTGCCTTGATTAATGACGGCCTTCTCGCTGGCTTTTTCAGAAGATTACCGCAAATTTGCGAGTCTCTTCTCCAACTTGCGCAACTCGCTGACCCGTCCAGAGGCAACTGAAGGTTGCTTAGGAAGACCGTGGTGTCTGCCATAGTATGAATGTGTGCAAGGTTGCGAAGAGTCTGGGAATAGTTTCAAAACCAACTTAGAGGGGCAGAAAGGTCAGGCAGGTTGGTGGGTGGATCCAGTAAAGACGTTTGATAATCTCTGAGTGTGCTAAGGGGAAGGTGGGAAGGTATAGAGAGTCCAGAGGGAAATCGCTTGTCAGATTCCTACCGGGGAATAGGATGTGACGGGAGAATGAAGTTGTTGAGGGAGGGTGCAAAATTAGGAGATTTCAGTCTTTATATATTGTATTGGGGCCGACTGCAAACTCTCTGCTTTGCGACTGTGCATTGAGGACATGGCCTTGCATCAAGCTGGCTGGTGGATCAACTTGCAACTTGACGATGTCGCTTATTTTTGAAATTACTGGCTTAATTTCAGTTCTTGGATACAGGGCATTACATGGTACTTTTCGCAAAATAATTGGACCATTCGAAGGTAGAGGTGAGAGGAACTTTATTAGGCCCAAACGGCTTGAGCCAGAGTTGTCATGCCTATAAGCAGGTCGTGATGCACCTTCATGCGGGTACAGACTACAGTGTGCAGATAGCACAAATCTCACGGAGGTAGCTACTTGAAGAGTGCAAAAGTTCGGTTTCGCTTACGCAATGAGAGTTGTCGTTAATGCATGAATTGCAAGAGTCAGCGTTTGAGAGCGCTATTCAGCAGCATCAGTCTGATATCCATTTAGTTTCATCACTAAGTGTGCGCAAACATCGTCACTTTGAAACAATAGCGAGGTCGACCCTTCTTGTGTTAAGAGATAAAGTTATGGAATTCAATTACCAAGATCGCTTGTCCACTTCCATTTTAGGATGGTATTACAATTGGTTTCTTCCACTGTTGAAGAACGCGGATGCCCGCGAGGAAAGGGTCGCGGCAGTGCCTAATGTAATTGGAGCACAATGAATTGATTTCTGCCGCGGTAGTATGAGTGTTTTCCAACCAAAGCTTCAAGCTACATAATCAGTCATAGCTTTATTTTTGCGGGGTTGTAGCGCAGGCTCAGCTATAATTCGGAAAACCTCATGCGCAATTGACTTCATGAGGTGAGAGAAGATCAAGCACTGTTTGCATTAGTCGTCAATCAGTTGTCAATCCTCTTGCCCTCAGAACTCTTCAATCAATCAATTGTTGTGTTTTATACAAGACCACACTCAGATCAATTGGCACACCGACAAGATCCATTGTCGCTTGCTCACTCCCACTGCTCGAGTCAGTTCACTCAAGATTAGGCATTAAACCCTCGATGCCAGGTTCTCGTTAATTCCAACAGTATTTCAGAAGAGTCTCGCGGGATGCTACGAAGATAGATCCTCAAAGTTATTTATGATGCTTTTATAGAGCTTTATCTCAAAATGGCGCTTTCCCGAAGACAACCACGAAGCTGGCGCTGGCAAATACTCAGGGTGATTTCCTCATCGTGAATTCGCTATGGAATGAGCCAGAGAAGCAAATCGTGAGATGTTGCGATCAGAATATCACATCGTCTTCAGTGTTCTGCAAAACCTCTTTCTCGACCTCCTCCAAAATGTTGGGCTGTTGCGCCTGCTTCTTTTTCTTTTTGTTCTTCTTCTTCTTGCCTGATTTAGATGCTCCAGATGCGGCCGATTCCTGTTGAGCCGTGTCGGATGTCGCTAGGGAGCCCTGATCCGCCACGGTATCTTCATCTTCATCCTCCTCACCTGATGAGCCCTCAGCTTCGGCTGCAGCCCGCTTCGCAAGCTCCTCGGCCTCCTCTGCTGCCACAGCCTCCTGCTTCTTCTCCTGCACCTTCTTTAAACGATAGAACTCTTCTCTGTCCAACTCATCTAACTCGGAGTTGATGTAACTGATGGTGTTCTCAGTTCTGGGGATGATGACATGCTCAATTGCATTCACTCTCCGGTTGGTGACTTTGATCACCTCGTCCAAGATAATGAAGGCAGTTTGCAAGGACGCTAACTCGACTAAAGTCTCGACGGCTCTAGTGTACACCATCTTGGCTTTCTGCACCTGTTGCCCACCACGCCCGAGACCCGTCATCTTAAAGTCGTTGATGTCCTCGTTGATGTGGCTGTCGAATGCAGGCAAGTAAACACCGGAGACGTTTTCTTGCTTGGCTTTAATTTGAAATCTGGCCTTTTGCACACTCTCGATCACCTGATAAGAAATGTTATCGCCAGTGGCATATTGAACTTCCGCCAAAGAGAACGCCGCGGTCTGCATGACTCTGCCCATCTTTCTCTTTGCTTCGTCAATGCGCTGAGTGATATCTCTGAATCTCTTAGTCAAGGCTTCGGACTTGCGCTTCAAGAGCGAATGGCCTTGCTGAGCGCCCTTCAACTTGGTTTTCATGACACCCAAGGTCATCCGCGTGGGGAAGACTTGTTCCCTGTTTCCGGCACCCGACATGACAATAGCGGTAAGTGGGTATGCTTATCTGGCGTGGGATGATAGTGTATCTTGAAGGAGCGAGCGCCGGCCACGTGGTGTACGGGTTTTACTGTAGGCCACCGACAGGCCACCACGGGGGGGGGGGGGGGGGGAAAAAAAAAAAAAAAAAAAAAAAAAAAAGACAATCGGCATAAAACACAGAGAGACGTAGGCGCTACATTGGAGG
>JALBCT010000043.1:0-36856 GCA_030444905.1 Metschnikowia sp. yHKB443 | reverse complement strand
GGCCAATACCGTAGTTCTTCTTGACGGTGTCGATCAAGGGGTTCTGGGTCTGGGCAGCAGCGGCCTTGCCGGCCAAAGGAGCTGGAGCAACCTTGCTTTTGGAAACCATGGTGTAAGTGTTGATGCTACGAGGAAGGATTTTTTTTTTCGAGCCTCTGCTCACCACCGCATGGAGCCGCGCACGTGACCCAGTGACGGCTTTTGAAGGCCACAAGACCAATGGACAAAAAGAGATAATTAGAATGACAAGCATAATTGTAAAATTCTCTTACAGTGATGCTGCTGCCCATGCATTTTCAGAACAGACTGTCTGCTGTAGGAAACAGAAAAAATTTCGTGTCTCTGGTTGCCTACGCTTGATAACCCAACCGATATATTCTATAACCAAACCTATTCCGGTGTCAGCGACGCCCAGCGGTCGCTGCACCACCCTCTTATAGTATACTGCGGCACACTGAGGGCCAGTGTGGGCAGGGTGACGCTGCGGACGCACGCGGCCCCCGGTAGCTGCCCGGCGGGCTTGATGCTGCCAATGTGTGCTGCCCACGGCACGCACGACGATGTTTTCGCCGCGATGCTGGACCCCGGCGCGGCGCCCTCGAACAGGAACCCGTCAAAGGCAATGGTGTCGCGCGGGCACGGGTCTGCCCGGGGCGGGAGCACCACCAGCCCCCAGAGCTTCTCGCGGGACATGTCGCTGTAGCGGGCCAAGCCGTGGCGCGTGTCAAAGTCGCGGAGCGCCTTGCTCGGGCGCATGCTGGCAGGGGTGTCGTCGAGCGGCGGGAGCAAGCCCTTGGCGCGGGCCGACAAGTCCAACGCGTAGCGCTTGAGGAAGTCGCTGTTGATGCGGTACTCTCTGTTGCGGGCCCTGCTCGCGACGGCGGCGATCTCGAGCTGCTCGCCGCGGACCTCGGAGAAAGTGACAAGCTCCTTGGCCTTGTCGTCGCTTTGGGAGGCCTCTTTGGACCCGGAGCCCGGGCGCATGGCGTAGTTGACGAAGAAGGCCAGGAACACGCGCCACGACTTGAACCCGGCGCTGTTAGGCGCGAGGCGGGGCGGCTGCGGGGCCTGGGCCGTTTTGAGAAGCTCCGTGAGCTTGCTGGTGGTCACGCAGGGCGCCATGGCCACGGGCGTCACGACGATGGTGGAGCGCAGAAGCAGCAGCGTCGACAGACACCTCGGAAGCGCGGGGGCAAGGCTACAGCCCGAGGAGCACGCGCTCGAGGAGTCGGTGGAGGTGTAGGACGAGAAGGACGAGTTGTTGAGGGACTCGGGGCCGCTGGAGTCGTCGGAGTCCAGGTAGGTTTCGTCGAGGGGGGGCAGCTTCAGCATTGGCGGCGGCGAGACGCGGTGTTTTCGGAGCCAGGGCAACGGCGTCAGTGTGGGGAGCGGCTCTTGCTGGGTATCTGTTTGTGGCACGAACTCCTGGATGTTGTGCCGTGTTTGTGGAAGCGGCCGGAAGAGCGGGCCGTGCTGGCCCTGCTGTGTGTGGCGATTCATGGAGTGGTCGCTTGTGGGACTTTTGCAGAGTCTAGGTGGCACTGGGGAGGATGGAGCAAGGCATGAAACTTGCAGCAAAGAAACAGGGCGGCTGCAACCGTGGGGGTGCGGGAAGGAACCGGGGGGAAGTGAATAGATGGGAGAAACGTGTGGGAAGAAGTAGGCGGGGGATGCCAGGAAAGACACCTAGTGGGTGGAAAAAAATACCAAATCGGCTCGAGCCTAGGTGCCGGTGAGAATGCCATAGGCCGCTGTATCTGGCCTCTAAGCGGGGCGCAGGGCCAAGGCAACGGGCCCGGTGCGTATGCAACATAAGCTATGCGGGATTGCAGAGCCGCTCGCGGCCGGCACGGCTCTGGGCCTCGGCAAAAACCGGTACCAGTACTGTTTGGGGTGTTGGGCGTGACACGGGTTGGGAGCGCCGGTGTGAGCGGAAACGGACCCGCCAGGACCCAACACCATTTGGCCGGAGCTGGAATTTTTTTTTTCACTCGTGGTTCAGAGCGTTGTCAAGCTTATTGTGCTCGGCGCATTACGATACTGTGAGCCAAAATGCTCAGTGCGCAATATGAATGCTGGGCTGCCGAGCGCACCTTGGTGGCCTGCATGGCCCAGCCGATGCCGATGGGTACGCTATCGGGACGCCGCTGCGTCGCCAAGTGTGGAGCCGCCTATTGTTGGTGCTGTTCATGATTGGACCGATACACGGGGTTCTGGAGAACAAACAACATCAGAGATCGGGCCAACACATGCCAACTCTATTTGTTCACCCCCAAGTGAAATTGCTCACTACAAAGCGCAACCCCAGAACTAAAACCTTATTTCCCGTTTCGCTCGCCTGCCCCGGATCCAGCTTCTCAATTAAGGCATGTCTCAGAACAGGACCCTTTCTCGAAGCACTCTAATCCACGTCACGTTCGTAAACATCCGTCTTGACGGCCCCATCCACCTCCATCTGTAAACCACTATGTTTTTGTTTTTGTTGGTCGCTATCTCTCGTAGTCAAACTCGTCCAAGTCAATGCCAACCTCCTGGTACTTGGCCCCATCCTTCTCGAACAAACTATCAATGTTCTCCAACTCCACGCCCTTCGTCTCGGGGTACACGAAAATTGTCGTCATCACAGACAACACACAACTCGCCGCAGGGAAGAGATACATCACCCACCCAATGCTATCCTGGAGCACGGGGGTCAATTGCCCCACCACGTAGTTGGCAAACCAGTTCGACGCTGTAGAAAGCGACACACCCTTAGACCTCACCGCCAACGGGTACACCTCGGGCGGGATCAAAAACCCAATCGGGCCCCAGCTGTACCCAAACGACGCATTGTACACCACAACAAGGAACGCCACCAACAGCGGCGTCGCCGAGATGTTCAAGTACATCACAAATGCAATTAGCAACAAGCAGATGCCCATCGACGTGCCGCCGCTGATCAAGATCGGCTTTCTGCCCCACTTGTCAACAAGGAACCACGGCGGAATTGTGCTGAAAAGATACACGATCGCATTGATACCCGTCATGAGCAAGGCCTTCGAATCGTTGAAGCCGGCTTCCTCGAAGACCATAGGCGCATAGTATGAGATGATGTTGATCCCATTGAATTGCGCAAAGGCCATGACAGAACACGCAATGAATACACGCAACCGGTAGTTCCGGAAAAGCTGCCGCCACGTCCGCTCGTGCTTGGGTACTCTGACCCGCTCGTCCAAGATAGAGTTCTTGATCAAGAAGAACTCCTGCTCCGCTTTGGTCTTATCAGGGTCGTCGCTGTACAATAAGCAGAGCACATGGAACCCGCGGACATCGTCGTCCACGTCAAGAAGCCAACGAGGACTTTCGACAATGAAGAACCCGCCCACAAGAAGAATGAATGCCAAAATCACCTGCACAAAGAGCGGGAGCCGCCACAGCAAGTTGGCAGCAAACGTGTGGGGGTTGGTGCGGGCATCGCCAATATCTTGGATGAAGTAGCTGAAGTAGTCTACCCATACACTGAGACAGTAGCCAGCGATATTACCGGTGAACTCGCCACACACAAGCTTGCCTCTCTCTTCCACGGGCGAAATCTCACACTGGTACAGCGGAACCACTGTGGACAAGATTCCCACACCGAACCCGCTGAACACGCGGCCCACGCCGAAAATCCATAGATTCACTGCAAAACTCTGTAGCGTGCCGCCCACAATGAAGACAGCAGTGCCCAAGAGAATGGTCCGTTTGCGCCCGAGCTTCTCCAGCATGCGAGACACCAAGAGAGAGGAAATCATGGCTCCAATCTCGAGGATGGAAATCACCAAGCCGATTTGCGTGGGTGAGGGCTGGTTGAAGTACATGTTGAACGTCACGAAGGTCAAGATGCCAGAGCATACACCTTGCTCGTAGCCAAAGAGCGACAAGAAAAGCGACACAAAGGCCGACGTGAAGTAGACCAACTTCTGGCCCTTGAACTTTCTTTGGCTGGTGTACTTGAGCGAGTCAAAATCCACATGGTGGTAGAAATTCCCGAAGTTGTCCTTATGGCTGTGATTGGACGGCTGTAGACGCTCGTGCTCTTCGATTGTGTCCCAGTCAGCAAAGTCTTTGTCAATCTGATTGAGCAACTTTTGGTTGCTTGGAGAGGTGAAGTTGTCTTCTGAAACGCGGTTGGCGGAAGACAGTTGGCGGCCGTGATCCCCCGGAATCACTTCCGGTAGGCCGGCTGTCAATTTTACCGGGTCATCGTCGTCATCCGAGAATCCCCACGATGCGTCGAAGTCGTTGTCTTGAAGTACACTGGACGTGGATTCGTGCATTGTCCTGGACAGTGCGTGGACCGCAGACAAGGGCCGTAAGTCGTTGGGGTCCATGATTGATTCCAAGGTGCCGAGAGATGAATGTTTGTGAGGGAAGAAAGTATTTTCCAGGGCAAGACCAGACTAAGTTGAGATCCTCTGCTTTGTTATGCACCATATACGGTGAGTCGCGGGGTGTACGTCATGGGTGCGAATGTAAGGTTCCCCGGACCAGATCTGGAGAATGACAATTACAATGTATCATTGGAAAGTTTGTATGTATTGAAGAGTTTGTATAATTTTTTTTTTTTCCATCTAGAAAATTGAGCTTACCGGCAGTGAAGCACTTTATTCGTTAGGGTCGACCGGCAGACTCTCGATGCACACTAATTTGCACCCATCAAGCGGTCTTTCTCTTGATGTAGCTCTCGATATAGAATGTGGCAAACAAGGCCGTCAAGGGCGCCAAGTACGCCACGTTGATCAAGAGCGGTAAGGCCTGGTCCGAGGTCTTGATGCAGCCGCTGAACAGCTGGCCCGACACATCGCTCAACGTGATGAATGCGTGGAACACAGCCAAGGACCCGCCGAGAATAAATTGGGAAATCTGCATCAGGGTCAAGACACGCTTGACAATCTGGGGCACTTTGACCTTGAGGCACGCCAAGCTGAAGTAGAAGTACATCAACAGGTGAATGAAGGAGTTGAAGACCACGAAGATCCAGATGGGAGGGCTCTGGTAGCGGATACCACTCCACATGCACATCATGGCGCCAGCGTGGTGGTAGCTCTGCAAAAGACTGGAGGGACGGCCCTTGAGCAAGATGATCACGGTGTCGAGCACCTCGTAGAACTTCAGCATGTAGAACCACCAGCCGTAGAGGGCAAGGTTGTGGTTCCCGACGGTCTGCTGGAACACACCGTGCTCCAAGTCACACACGGCATGCACAAAGTTGGTCAAGGCACTCGTGCTGTTGGTCCAGGCCCTAATCTGGTGGGTTGTGTGCGAGAAGGCCTTCAACATCCCGACAAAAGTCCACACCGAGTACACGCAGAGGAAGACATTGTGCAAGAGCACCAACAACTTGAAGATGCCGAGTTTGGCGATGGCGTAAGGAGCTGCCTGCAAGCGGGGTGCCTTGGCAGGCTTCTTGCCAGGCTTCAGTGGGTCGATGCCCGCCTGTCTCAACTGGCGCTGGCGCACAATTGGGTTGACATAGTGCACCGTGGTGAAGTACACTATGGCAATGGTCAATGGCGTCAGCACGTGCATGGACGCCTCGAACAACTTGGTCAACAACTCATTCGAAAACGGCGACGGAGGCACGGCTGTGTCGAAGTTGGGGTTCTTCCACAACGAGCTGTCTGGAAACTTCAAAGAAAAAGACATTGGTCCTGGCAATGAGAGGTGGGCACGCGCACGATGCACGGCAAATGCGCCCAAAGTTGGGGTTGGCGGTGAAAAAATAATGGGGCCGGCTTTAGCTGGCGCCCTACTTTGGTGCTGGACAATACCCAGGATGGTTGGATTTTCGTATGACCAAAATAATATTGGAGACAAGGCTAAAATCTACGTTTTCATGGTATTATTTGCTTCTAATATGGCCGTCAGATGGGCCTGGACGCTGAAGTATGTATATTGTTGGGTATTGATTAGGGCGACTGGTCCTGCAGTGTGCCCATTAACGTCACCTGAGTCGGCATGATTCAAGTCCGATGCGCATTACCGAGGATGGCTCTAACCCCACATCATAGGTCGTGGCCAAGAAACTTCGGAAAATTATCTGCCTCTCAAACTAAGAATACAAATATCAGGACCCTTTCACTTCGAGCACAGTCAAGTTACGGTGTCATTTTGTCACACCACTCACTGAGGCAGGCTACTTTCGCGCAATGGGATGAGGCGGCCTCCGCTAAGAATGCCCAATTCCGATACCCCTTAAACAATGGCCTATTCTTTCCCATCTCCGAATGCCTCGCTGTCAGCTACAAAATTGCCGGAGCTGCGTTAATGTATTCTTCTAGTTGGTCATCACCGAATCGAGAAACGGCTTCTCGTTAGGAACATGGTAATTGATGATGGCGCCCAACGGCTTCTTCCGGGGCAGATGGTTCCCACGCTTTCTGGGTGACTGCTCCTCGCTGCTGGCTATAATGAAAGCGTCTTCGAATGTCTGTTGGCCTGCAACTTTGAAACCTTGTGTTTTGACGTACGCGCAGACCTCTCCCGCTGCCCGCCTGACGTCGCCGTAGGAGCTGACGATAAATCGCCTATGTGTAGTGTCAAACAGCACCTCGGCATCAAGACGAAGCCTGAGAGGTGCCAAAAGGCTTTCTCGGTGCTTGAGAATATTCTCATCCCAAGGGCCTTGTTCGTCCAACACCCGTATTTGCATTGACTCTGGCAAGAGTGTGACCAACTTTTCAGCACACTGTTTGGCCCGGCTTTCGTTGCCACAGATCGTGAACGTTGCGGCCCCATCGTCAAACTTGCTCAAGCTCTTGGGGATGTCAATGTAGGTACCGAACTCGTTCTCAAGGTCCTCGAACACACGAAGACTAAACCCCATGTGCCGGATGAGTAGAAGATAGTGGTTGCGCAAGAGGCGACACTTGACGGTGTTGTACACAGCAGTGACGCCCTTGGGCAATGATTTGTTTTCACAGCACTGCTGGGCAAGTTGGGTGATCTCCTGCTGGGCAGGCGCCAACTTCTTCATATTCTTGCGTGGGCATTTAATGAGCACGTTGTTTGTCCGTTGCATTGAAAACACATTCCCTGAGGCACCGGAGTCTGTGGGTTTGCGCAAGAACTTGATGAAGACATTATACTTCTTCATTATCAGCTGGATAACGGACCCGCCATTTCCAATGATACTCTTGTGAAAGACCTCCGGTATATTGAACTCAAGCTGGGCTGGGAGTTCCATTTCGACCAAGTTGAGAGTCCGCAATAGCAAGTCCAAAGCTTTGTGGATGTTTCCGTCAGAGCCGACGGGCACTTCCATCCAAACGGTAAAGTTCTGCGCGTTGGATGGCTTGAACTTTATGCTTGGTCCAGGACCCATTTGGTTGAGAATCTTGATGAGTTTCCCATTCTTCTTGCCACTGAGAAATTCTCTTTGGTCATTGGCCACTTCCATAGACACGGCGAACGTGGAGCTGTGATCCATCTTGTTGAGAACGAAGTTTTTGGGGTCTCGTAGTATCACGTCCAATAGCGAGTGGACCTCCTCTGACCTGCCCAAGAAATGCATGTCAGTCTCCGACATAGACATGGTGCACAACTTCTTCTGGTTGAGACAATTTATGAGGTAGTACTCGAGGTCTGCCAGGGCAGGCCGGTCCAGAAACGCAAAGTCCAATGCATAAAAGCTGCAGCTAAGAGAACTGAGCGCATCAGCAGCCTCTTGGACGCTATACATGGTCAGGCCTTGGATAACAACGACATCGTTGCGGACCTCTTCGAGGCTGGGCATTTGAATGAAGCACCCGTGCTTGTACATGATGGAGAGCACGTCGGCCTGTTGGTATAATGCAATCAACTCGAGTTTTTTCTTCGAGATTTGGATCTTTGAGATGAATAGAGCTGGGGTGGGTCCAGTGAGTCTCTCCAATAGTTTTGAAATGGTTTTTTGTGCCATTAGTAGTTCGCAGGTACTACTCGAAGTGAGCCAAAGCGCTGTGTTGCCATCGTGAGCCATGAATCTCAGGCCGTGAGAATTGCATATCAAGGGAGGAAGATAAATGTTGACCTTCAGGTCTTTTGTGAGCTCTGAGAAGTTTGCCAAGTCCACTCCGCCTAGGCATGGCACAAGCGAAAGAGGGAGGGGTATCTTTTGGACGTGGTGACAAGACAAGAGCGAGTCTCTCAAGACACGCATTTCGATCTCCGCGAGATGTATGTTGTCAGTGTTACCCAAGACATAGATGTGATGCTGCTTTGATTTCTGGCTGGCACCTGCAAAGTCGGACTCAAAGTCCGTCACCATGACTTCGACGTTGTACTTTGAGGCCACCAAATGCATTCGCTGAACAAAATCCTGATCGATTTTGGCCATCTCGTCGGCCAAAATGGTAAACCCTTTGTATCCCACATTCTCGAAAGCTTTCAAGATTTCGGCACGAGAGTTGTTGATGAATGTCTCGTTGCCGTTGATGCTGACGGTGATGACCGGGTGGTTGAGTTGTGGTTCGACCAATTTGACATGGAAGCTTTCGCCAATGCCATTGTAGTTCAACTCCATGACGGTGGACCTGAGTCTCGTGATATTGTCAATGATTTTGATGCTGCCTGGCAGGTTCAGCGAGAGAACCTGGTAAGGTATGAGGGCCTTTGACCATTGCAGATGAGTCTGCCAGAGGCCAGTGGCTGACTCATGGATCGGCCGTTGGGGGCATACTAGATAAGTGTAGTCAAGCGACAAGATATGCAAGTTGCTCTCCATGGCAGGGTGCTAATGGATGGAGGCGGCGGTGGTCCGTGGTTTGGTCGATATTTCCAAATTGAGACGAAATTCAACCGAGAGATGAATGGTCTAAAAGCAAGGTTAAGGTGTTGGAGCCAGGCACAGGCGGTTTGCAGAGCGTCTGCAGACTATAAGATCTAGGAAGTCCATCTTCCAAGCTGCCGTATTCGTTTAAGTGTAAACATGGGCTCGAGCCATTCATATTTCCAAATGCGGGGAGAAGCATAATACTCCATCGCAGGAAGCAGCCCAGGCGCATCGCGGACGTACAGGACCGCGCTGCCACTCGCTACTGATTTAGGCATAGTTGGTGCCATACTTATCGCGGGCGTATGCCTAAAAAGTATCAATTAGAAAGGGCCAGTCAGTTTGTGACCTCTGTTGTATTGTTGTCTGATTGAATATGTGCAATTCTTTTGTCGTCGTCGTCAAATGCACCCGGCCCTTATAGAGGGGGTTCTGCAGTCACCCCAAAAGCCGACTACCCTGTTCTTGATGCGTCTGCTCTACCTTCCGACTCTCTTCGTATCCCAGACGTAAACCATCTCATCCCAGCCCGTGGTGGCAGCCCAGCCAGGTTCGCCCCAAAGACTGTAGTCGCAGCCAATGACAAACTCTCTGTGGCGTCTCATGACGCCTTTGCACCCGCTAGCGTGGGTACTGAGAAAACGAGCTCTTTCGTCTGACTGATCTGTCCAGACCCTCGCGCTCATGTCGTAAGAGACACTTGTGAGCTCCTGGCCGCTGTGAGGCGACCAGATGACTTTTCGAACGGCGAACTCGTGGCCCAAGAGCTCGTTCAACGGCGTAGGTCCCCGCACATGGAACGCTTGCATCGACTGTATGGTGCTGGGCTGGTCTATGCGGCTGATCATACGTAGGTCCCAGATGCGCACGGCCTTGTCGGTACCTGCTGATGCCACCACAGTGCTCTTGTACTTATTCCAATCGCACAGGAGACACTCGAGACCGCCGTGGGCAACAAAGTCAAGCTGTAACGCTTTGGGTGCCCGGATGTCCCATACGTTGATGTGTGAGGCGCCAGTGCAGCTTAGTATGGTCAGTGGAGAGTGTGGGGCAAACACTGCGTTGTAGATGCATTTGGTGGTGTTGATGGGCACAGACGCCGGTTTGTGTGATAGCGGCACACTAATGCTCATTTGCTGGCTTGTAGGTCCCACTTTGGTTGTGTAGTCGTTCTCGGGACTAAGCGTCACGAGTGACTGGGCCCGGTTCGGAGTCCATACTTTGATTGTGCCGTCCCAGGACGACGTGACAAAGTTGGTTTTGTCCACGAGATTCCAGTTAACAGCAAAGACTTCTCTTTGGTGTTCTTTGAAGTTCATCACCGGAAATCGAGGGACTTTGAGGTCGAAGAGTTTTACCGAACCATCCCCAGACGCCGCTGCGACCTGGTTTTCGTTGATTTCACTCCAGGCCAAATCGAAAAGTCCGTCTTGAGTTTCCCATGCTATATCTTCCCGGATATTCCCGGTCTGGTCAATTCCTAGCACAAAGAGTTTGCCATTACCGACTAGTCCGTAGTTGGCGGCTGTGGCTACCGCTAGTTTATTGTCGAAAAAAGGCGAGTACCCAACATTGTAGCCATTGTAGCCGACTGTTCTGAATGAGAGCATCCCGGGTACTAGAGCCTTGGTTTTCGGGTAATCTGTGTGGTTCGGGAGCCTCTATATGAATTGTGGGGTGGCTCAGCTGTGAGATTTGCGAGTGCGTTATCGGCCACAGATCTTTTCGCCGCGGCCTAGTTGCGAGGCCCCATCCACGGCAGCACACATACGGTTAAAAGAGCGTGATTTCGTGCACCAACAATGCTCTATTTTTTTTACTGCCTATCTATTTCTAGTTGGCATGCTCTGTATCGTTGTAGCCGATCGGGAACTCTCCGGCCAATAAATTTTGCCTGGTCAAATTTCAAATGTCGTGGTGTCCAAGAACTTGATGATGTTCTGGTACCTCGCGTCAATAGAAGCCTTATCCAAGAGCCCGAATGAAATCAAGTCCCCGGCAATCAAGGCTGCCTTTTGCTGCGCGTATTTGAGATAGTCAAAATCGTCGTCCACTGACGTGATAGCCTCGTCATCTGCTGCTAGAGTATCATCTTTAATGCTCAATGTCTCCACACCCGTGGAGAATTCGTATGTGCCCTCAACACCTTGTTCTTCTGATCTCAGCATGATCTCGTCCATGGGGTCCTTGGCAGGTCCGCTTTGAATGAGGCCCCACACAAGCCAGAAAAATTGGACGCTAGCCCGCCAATACACGGTCTCATTGTACAACTTTTTCACCTCGAACTCCACCGCAGTCACAAAGTCGTCCTGAGCACTGACCTGCAGTTTTGTTTTCAAGTTGGAAGATTGGGACTGGAAGTCATACTCAACGTAAGACTTGAGCAAGTTCAATTGTTCTGATTGGGTGGGGTATCTGCCCTCGTGGATGAAGTAGGACTGCGCCGGGTTGTGGTAGTCAGACATCCACTCGGAGAAATGATCGGCAATATCGTACGCTGGGAAGTTGGCCCCAAAGTACTCGAAGTCAATGACTGCCAATTCGTAGTCCCGTTTGCTGCTCGTGCTGAGGGGCAAGCCCTCAGAGGTGCCTCGGATAACTTCTTTAGGGTCAAAGTCCTCCTTGATGAGCAAGTTTCCGTACTGCGTGTCATTATGGCAGAATCTGTAGTTCTCCTGCAATCTCTCGTAGTCGTATTTCGACAAAAGCCAGTCTCGGTACATGAGTGCCAAGTGACGGAACTTGTCCCACGGCATCAATAACGTGTCTTGCAAAACCTGTGGGCTCATGTGGGGCAAAAAATCTCTTTCGAAAATCAGAATCCATTTGGTAATCTGAAGCCAGACTTCCGGGAACTCTAGCGATCGTTCATGCTCGTCCAAGTTGATCTTGTAGTGTAGATCCTTCATTCTGCGTCCCAACATCTGCGATATCACGGGGTTCCGAATGTCCTCTTTACCTAGAGTGACAAAGCCTTCCAAAAACTGCTCGAAGCGGCCGTTGCTGAAAATGCCTAGGAGCTTGGGCCCGATTTTGTTGGCCGAGAGCTTGATCAAGGTGCGGAGCTCGCCGTCTCTGTCGATAAGATTGTCTACATTTTTACCATATACCCTGAGAAGGAGCAGCGGGAGCACAACCTCGGCGGCTTCGTCGCTGTACTCAAGTTTGTAGATCGAGTTTGTCAAGGCGCCCGAGATTCTGGTGACTCCAAGGTTGGCCACGGTGAGCTGGTGTCTGTACCATTTGGAGATACGCAACCTCTTGATGAGCCCAATAAGCTCCTGCTTGAAGAAGTCGAGAGGCAAGGTGTTGTCGAGATTGACGTGGATCGTCGGGATGGTCTTGTCGCTGGAGAAATCAATGGTGGTGGGGGTGATCACCAACTTGTTCAACAGACTTGCTGATAAGGATCTTCTCGAGCCATTGAGCGAAGGGCGTCTCGATGCGGAAGTCGAGCGAGAGTTTGCTGTTGAGTTTCTTGTGCGGGATCGGGACCCGGACCGGCCCTGGCGTACCAGCGAATGAGTGATGTCCATTTTCAAATGGTGGTAGCTGGGGTGCGGCTGAGTGTTTAGTGGGCGCCTTGGGTTCGCGTGCTTGGGGTACTGGTGCTTGGAAACTTCTGGATAAGTCTGCATACGAGGCAGCCGATAACAGGAGAAGTCATTTTGAAGGTTGTATTCGAAAAGTCACGAGTCGTGGTTCATCATGCCCGATATAAAAAATTATCTATTTTCGCAAGTCAGTCTTCGCTTGTGACAACTCCAGGTCGTGTGACAAAGTGTCGTTTAGCGTAGGTTATCGCTTACACCTTGCACGCAGGAGAATCACACTGGAGCTAGCGACACCATCACAAGCCAGAATCTGTTGGTTCACTACATGCGGTCATTTCTTTGTGAGTTTCAAAATTCGTCAGGCTTGATTTCTTGATAGCTACTATGGTAACAGCTCACAATATTACTTATCACATAGGTGGCTGACCTAGGAGAATTTGCTAGACCCCTCTTATCGTGAAATGCTCTCTTGCAGGCGTCTTCCCTGTGCCCTGTGGATGCTCGTTTCCATGGCGCTTCATCCTAATTATAGATCACAGTATGGACTGTTCCAAGAAATTTTGCAAAATTTCTCACTTTTTGGTGACAGAGGTCGTAAGTAAATTTTCTGTGATCTTAGAAATTATACTTTTTAATTCAACAAATGCAATTTTCTGCATTCTGATCGAACGTATAGTATAAACTCAAAGTGCCGTTTTGAACTGTATGATTCGAAGACCCTGTCTATCCTTTCCTATGCCCTAAAGTCCAGGTAATTCCAGTTTCCGTCGTGCGCATATAAGTAGACCCTAGCTCTTCGAACTGGATTCGCGCATCAAAGGCCACGAGTCAAAAATCAGTCTCCAGATCACCATCGGAATTATGTCGTTCAAAGATATCCTTGCTGCTACAGGCTACGTCACCACTGCAATTACCTACAAATGGCTCCAGGACAAAATCACCGAACAGGAGGCCACGTTGGAAGCCCTTCGTGCCAGTCTCGAGGAGTCTAAGCTGCAGATCAAAGAGAAGAGTGAGGCCTACGATCAGTTGAAAGAGGACCACGACAACTCCTCCGCCAGTGCGTCCACGCAAGCCAAAAAGCATGCAGAGTTGGAGAAGGAAGTTGCCAAGCTCAACAAAGAGTTGAAGGCGGTCTCTCAAAACTTGTTCGACAAGAATGCCGAGTGCACGAAGATGTCGGCTGAGAACAGCGAGAAGGCGCTTCAATTGCACAAGCTCCAGGCTGAGCTCGACAAAACCGACGCCCGGATCAAAGAGATGAAGACCACGTACGACTACCGCTTCAACACAGAGGTGACGAAAGTCGTGGCGACCAAAGACTTGGAGATTTCGCAGTGGAAGCAGAAGAACACTGATCAGGCTGACGTGATCAAGACTCTAGAATCCAAGGTGTCCAAGATGTCCAAGGATTCTAAAGCTGCGGCCGACGCACAGAAGAAAGCTGCGGCCAGCCACGAAGGGGAGCTCGCTAAGTTGCAAAAAGCGCTTGATAAGGCAAACCTTGACATGGCGGAGAAACAAGAAGAGCTCGGTGCGTCTGAAAAGACCCGGAAAGAGCAGGCCGAGAAGATCGCCGGTCTTGAGTCTCTGTTGGATGCAACTAAGGCCGACCTCAATACCTCTAACACAAAACTCGAGGAGACTCAACTGGAGCTCAAGACTGTCAAGTCAGAATTGGAGGAGTCTCAGCTGGACTTGAAGACGGTGAAGGCAGAGTTGGAGGATTGCCAGGCCAAGCTTCAGGAAGCCCAGGGAAAAGTCGAGGAGTCCAACAAGAAACTTGAGGAGTCCAACAAAAACCTTGAGGAGTCCAACAAGAAGCTCGAGTCCGCTCATGCCGTCCTTAAGGAGAGTCAGACTAAGCTTTCTTCTACTGAGGCTAACTTGAACCAAAGTGAGACCAAACTCGAGTCCGCTCAAGGCAGCACTGAGGAGTTGAAGTCCAAGCTCTCATCTTTGCAGGCTGAGATGGACGAGGCGAAGAAGAAGGCAGCTGAGGCCGAGTCTAAGGCGGCAGCCTCTGAAGAGCGCATTACCGACTTGGAAAGCCAGGTGAACAAATCTGGGGCCCAGCACGACAGTCTCTTGTCCGAAAAGGTGGCCACGATTGAGAAGTTGGAGAAGAAGATTGCCGAGCACGACGCCAACGTCGAAAAACTTGAGGGAGACGCCGCTAAGCGGATTGAGGAACTCGGGGGTGAAGTGGAGGCGCTTGCTTCCGCCAACGAGGAATTAGCTGCCGCCAAATCCGAGCTTGCCGAGACCAAGAAGAGCTTGGAGAAGAGCCTTGAGGAAGTCAAGCTGCGCGAGGAGGCTGCCAAAGCCACTCAGCTGGAGGACGCCAAGCGGGTCGATGAAAAGACACGCGAGATCGAGGCCCAGTACAAGGAGCAGATCCAGTCTCTTGAGAAGACCATTGAGGAGCAGGCCGAGCAGTTGAAGGCCAAGCCAGCCGAAGCAGAGAAGTCTGAGGTCCAGGCTGAAGCCGGAGACGAGAACGCTGAGATTGAGGAGTTACGGTCCCAGATTGCAAAGTACAAGAAGACCATTGACGTCATGAGAGCGGTCAACGAGGCCAGAAAGAAGAAGGAGGAGGGTCTGAGTGACCTGGCGTGAGGAAGCGCCCGTGGAGATTGAGCCTAAGGGCTCGAGTTGATGGAAGAAATTATAGAGCAGTGACCGGTGGTGGGTGGGATCTATTGAAAGATGACGCTGGCCATGACGCGGCGTGGCCGCCACCCCGGAAACACAAAAAGTTAACCTTCGTTTCTCGCGTGCCCGTAGAGCCTATTGTGCCTAGTTAAGCCTCCTTGTATGTTGAGGCTCTGCAGCAGACCTCGAGGCCCACTCTCCCCAGCTGCCTTGACAGCGCAGCGTTAGCCGGGGGTGCATACAAGGCAGCAACTGCAAAACAAATTCTCGGGCCCTTGTGGCCAAATAAGCTTTAGACAGGGCAGAAGAGCCGCCGGGCTCTGGAGCCACCTTCGCAGAATGCCAGCTCGCTGCTACTTGCAGGCCTCTGCCTTCCGCTGCGCCCGAGCTAAAATAGCCCCCGGCCCCAGAGCCTACATGGCGCGCTCCGCCTGCTTGCTCACTGAGCCAATTGTTACTACCAAAGCAAACAAGGCCCCCTGCCAGCGGGACTGAGTTTAAATTGTTTCTGTTCTTTTTGCGTTGTTGACAAGTGACACTTCCGTTGCTTATTTCGTGCCTGTTTCGTGCCGATTCCGTGCTTGTCTCGAGGTTGCTTAATTTACGGGCATTTAGAGTTTCGGGCCCGGCCACAGGCAGGCTGAGACACCATGGGGGCTTCCCCCAGCGCACCTGGTGAGACGGTCGGTTGCAGGCCCGCGCACATCGCATGCCTACCGCTCCGGAAGCTAAGCCATACATTCTTTCCCAGAACAGGCTGCGTGCTTAAAACCCACCCACTATAGATACGCACGGATTCTTTTTTTCTCTCCGATAAACTACAGGCCAACCTAGCACCAACAGGCCCCCCACCCTCCAGCACACCACAAGGGCTCTTTCTTTTTCCCTTACCCCACGCCGTCTCCATTACCTGGCCTCTGGTCGCTGCGCCTTGACATCACTCGTGACCACAGCCAAACCTAACACCACCCCATCAACGCTCCCCCTGCTTTCAACCCCGACATCGCCCTTTCCCGAACCACACCCATGCAATAGCCCGACCCACCCTCTGCCATGCCTCTCAAAAAGGTCCTCTCTGTCCCGTGCGTCTTGGCCGACCGAGACGCAGATCCCAACACAACACTAGTCCTGGACTCCTCCTCCACCACCTCCGCACCCCGATGCCGCCTCATCACCCCGAGCTTGAAACTATACAAGCGCCTCGAAATCGCCTTGGGCAAGTTCACGGCCAAGCTGAACGGCATCGCCAAGACCAACATCCTCCGCACCTTGCTCCTACCTTTCCTTCGCTTCCTGCGTGACTTCTCAGAGATACACGGCTCCGACCCCAAGTTGCGCCTCAGCTTAGCCAGCATATCCACCTCGGTCTTGGGCCTGTGGTGGCGTCTGCTCCTTTCTGCCCTCAAGGTCTCGGGCTCCCAGCATGTCCCGGCCGTAGACAGGTCGGCCTACTTGGAATGCATATCCCGGATAATGGCCCGCCACGAGTGGCTTGCCCAGGATGACGAGATCAGAGCCATGTACAGAAGCTGCCTTCTCGAGACTCTCGACTATTGCATCTCCCGCCTTCTATACTTGAAGATCGTGCCAATCTCCGTGTGCGCTTTTGTCGGCAAGGTCTTCGCCTACGCCTACTTCCACTTGCCTGGGGTCGCCAACGCCTTGTTGTTTCTACTCAACGTCAAGCAGAAAACCTTGGACAAGCAAGCCACAAACTACGCCGCCGTGCCGTCCGAAACCCGGGCCCACGCCGCCTCTGCATTCCCACCAAACGTCACTCACTTAATAGATTACAGGGGTATCACTAACCTCGAGCGCCTCAAAAAGGGCGTCATCAACTGCATTCCTCCACCCCAACACCCCGTCAGGGGCATCAAGGACCCATCAGGACCCTGGGTCAGATTCTGGTGCTCGCCGGACAGCGATGTCTTCAACCTGTTCTTCCGCCACTACGTCAACATTGCAGATTTCTATATGGGCCTGCACCACGACATCCCACCCCATGTGTTTCCGGGCTTCCAGATCATAGCGAGCTTCATCTACCAGAACCTCCTCCTCTCAATCAACAAGATCCTGGTGTGTAAGAGCCAGGTCTCCTCCAAACAAGCACCATCGCACCAGCAGTCTAAACAAGACTGCCTGCAAACCAACTTTGCCCACAAGCAGCTACTGACCACAAACGCCTCCATCGTGAAGTTGTTGCAGACCATACGCGACATTTGCTACTCGGAAATTGCATGTTCGGACCAAATCTCGCGTGCCATTGACCAAATACTAGCAAATATTGCGTGCTCCATGAGTTTGTTCGACATCAACAAAACGGGCATTCTCTTGAACTTGGTTTACGAGTACTCTCTTCACCTACCTGACACCTCCAATATCGACTGGGGTTTTTGGCTAGGTTGCAATTACCTCATGCTCACCCGTACCGATCACGTCCAGATCGTCACCAAAAGCTTTGCCTTTTTGTTCAACATCTGGGACCGCATCCCCGGGTACCTCACAAAGTACAAGAACTCCCATCCTAAACCGCATCTTGATGGTTGGTTTGTCGATTCTGACGAAAGCTACAAGCTGAACTTTGCCTTGTGGATAATCTCAAGCCCTGTCTGGCTGCTGTACTTCATTCACTGGAACCCCTTGGTGCGGTCTTACTACTCACGGTTGATTGTGTGGCGGGTTATCGGTGTGAACAACTACGAAAATTCCCGTGCAGTCCTGACCACGAGGAATATCAAGCGCAAGGCCGACTTCTTGTATGAGAGAGTCTACAGGGCGCTTTCGTCCAAAGAGCTCCCAGCAACTTTGAAGAACTTGGACTTCACAGCCGATCTGCCCATAGTCAATCGGAAGTTCGGTGTTGTTCCCATCAATAACAGATATTCTTACATTGATGATTCCCCATTATCCATGGCATCGGTCTCCAAACATAGCGATCTTCGAAAGACTCATGCCTATGAGATTTTCGACGAGGCTATTTACACTTGTGCCTCGCTTCCAGGAAGTCAGGAAACGAGAGACTCGGATTTGGGAAGTGCTCACGGCGATAATTCATTGATCACATCGTTGGGCAGGTTCTTCAAGAAGCTAGCTGCAGAGGAACCCGACGGCGACCAGCTCTCGATTAGGCCTCCTCAAAAGCTAAGCATCAGAGGGAAGGGTCTCCATACTTCGAAGTCAGCCAACTCCTTGATATCGCTCAGGTCCTTGCGGTCTATGTCCTCTACGCCTAGTGTGCCCTCATTCGTTTCCTCGTCCAACTCCTCTAATGATCATTCCGCGGAGTCCTCAGCAACATCTGGCTCAGACACATCTAGCTTGCTTTCCGACTGCTTGGTGAGTTCCACTTCTTCCATACACTCAGGTTCATCTAATTCCAGACTGCAACCTCCGGAATTGAGCAAGTTCCCTCCAGAGGTGTTGCGTTCGGTATTCAAGCTTGACATAGTCATTGATCACGAACTCTACTCGAGCAAATACGCCAAAATGCAGGCTGCTAACAGGAGCGAGAAGTTGTTCTTTGGGCAGCCTGCTGTCGCACATCTCAGCTTTGTGACATTGCCCAAGCCACCAAAGGTGCCGTCTATATCCATCATGGTGAATCTTGACGCGTACAACAAATTCTACATTGACCGCGATGACATTACCTTCGATGATGAGCTGTTGTCGGAGGTCGAGGTGAAGGACCTCCAAGAAATGTGCGACGCTGTGATTGCCAAGCTCAGCAGCCCCACCAGCTTGGTGACTATAGGCAAAGCGCTCAATGAGTGGAACCTGATTGTTGACGAGTTCGAGAAGTTTTTGTTCGACAAGGTCGAGGCAGACCAGGCGTTCTATCTCCCGCTGAAGCTCGAGATGAACGAGATGACCGAGCTTGAGTATTTTGCCCGTATCATGCCCTTCCTCCCGATTGACAACTACACGGAGCTGAAGCTACTCAATGCGGCGTGAGATTTGATCGTATGCATTTTTGGGTTAGACTGTTTTCGTGGGTGAGTATTTAAAGCATCCAAAGACCACCAGGGCCGATAGGAAAGAGAATATAGAGCTCAGTATCCAGAACGCGCCTGCCCCTGCCAACATGCTGGTAAAGTAGTAGTTGACTAGATAGTAGCGAAAGCCGTCCCATTCAACGACCAAGTCAAGCAGCAAGTCTTTAGGGTTGTATTTGAGCAAGCTTCTCTGGAATGTGAAGGTGACTCCTTCCTGTAATGCTTGCAGCCATTGATGGCCCTGCATACTCACCACCTCATAGTCAAGCAGGACCGACTTGAATACGTCAACAAAGATCGGAGGCACCCAGTACCGCAAGTTGTACGGAATCCATCTATTTTGTTTGACATAGATGTATCGCGAGTCACAATTAACGAGTATTGTTGATTTGATATCCTTGTCCGCGAGTTGTAGCTGGTACGGCACATCGTGATACAGAGTCTCCACGTAACAGAAGGCCTTCAAGTTCAAGCGGAGCAGAAACGTGACATTTGCATACTCTTCAAGAAACGCAGTGGTAGTTGAATCCGTGGTCATATACACGGCCTGTTCTCTTAGTTCGGATTTCCAGGACGCCGTGCTTGGTATATGTAGCCGTTCAACCGGTATGAGCAGGCGGTAGAAACTGAGGTAGTATGCAACTGATACTGGAAGAAGTACTAGAAGCGCTGTTCCCACCAAGACTGCCAAGTACGAGCTGTACCGGAACATGGACACATTGGTGTTCACCAAGGATCGAAGGCTGGGAAGCTTCATAGTGTGGAGTAGGGTTTAGGTTCGCGCCCGCAGCCGAATATAGCAGCCCACCGTGATACCCCAGCCCGCGGGCTGGACAATTACAAGTGTCAAAGAATTTGATTGTATACACAAGCCACAGCGTGGAGTTGTACCCAGAAGTGAAAAAAATGTAAAGTGACCCAGTACGTCTTCCAAGCGGCTAGGAAGGCGCTAATAGTAACAGCGGCAACGACATCAACAACGAAACCAACGACATCAATAACAACAGACGCTGGTGGCTGCTCTGGAGGCAGCCACAGCGCAAATTCAACAAAGCATCATCTTCGGTCTCCTTTGGTGGCCACGACGGGTCCGAGGAGACGAAGCATGCGGATGCAGCTCAGTATATAGCACAGTGCTCGAGAAAGCATCATAAACAGTGGCCCGACCAGCGTAACATATCAGTGCGTGGTGTGGCCACGGTGGTACTTCAACCCGTTGAGGTTCTTGTACCGCTTGCCGCAGACCTCGCAGCGGTACGGCTTGTCCTTCTCCATGCCGGCGCCATCGAGGTACGGCGTGTTGGACTCGGGGTCGATGATGGAGAAGGTTCCGTCCTCGTTTTCCTTGAGAGTCTGGTTCTGGTGCCCGTGCAACCTGTGGTATTTGAGACCGTTTTGGTTTTTGTAAGTCTTTTCACAGCCAATCACCGAGCACTTGAATGGTTTGTATTCTTCGTTCTCCATCACGTAGAGGTGTCTGGCCGGGTCGTCGATGTACATGGTGTCCTCCTCAGACACCTGTCTTCCTGCGGCCAGCAGCTTCTGGGCCATGCGCTGAGTATCGTGGGGCCGGGCGTGTTCACCTCCAGTCATGGTCAGGGTCGGCGATATGGTCTGGGCGATGTTGTCCTGGCTGATGGTCAGTTGCTGGAGGTTGAAATGCGAGGCGGCCGGGTTCATGGCGTTGTGGGTATGCAGGGGAGCGTGGTTGTTGAGGAACACGTCGTTGGTGGAGACGGTCTCCATGACGTTGTGGATGTTGTTCATGTTGTTTCTGCTGCGCTGGGAGTTGAGCATGTGGGAGTTCAAGTCTGCCGGGGGCGAGCTCAGGATGTGTGCTTCCTCGTAGTGTCTAAGAAGGTCGTGCAAAGTGGGGAGAAGCTGTCCGCAACACAGGTAGTCCTTGCAGTAGTCGGCCTCCAACGTGGGGAGGTAGCTTGTGGTGTTGGGCGGCGACATTGGGGCTAGGCCCGAGTGGTTGTGGGCGTTGATGAAGCGGAACAGGCCCCGTCTAGGGTTTATGAGGTTTGAGTGGTGGCCGTTGGTCTGCGTGGCGCCCTGCATCATGACTTCGTCCTTCAACCAGGACCCGATGGTGACGGAGCCCCACGAGACGCCGCCCATGCCTTGGGAGTGGGCAATCAGCTCCCGTCGAAAGCGGTGGTTGTTGAATATGGACGGCTGCCTTTGGTAGGTGATGTCTATGGGTTGCGGGACGTTTAGGAACTCCGAGGACTGTTCCTGTGGAGCATTATCGAAGATGCTCGTGTTGAACATGTTGGGCTGGGGTGGGGGCGGAAGAGGGGGCGGAACGGGGAGGTGGAGGGTTGGGCCGGGAGCACTTTGCGACTAGTTGAGGGTTGGAGGCAAATAAAAAATATGGAAATCTCAGGCCTGCAAGATGTGTATATGGTGACGGCAGGACGGGGCTCTTTGAGATCTGGCTAACCGAACGGCTCCACGGGGTTTGTTTCTGGTGGAAGTCCACTGACAAATAATTTGGCGCGAAAGTGGCGGATGCGACAAATGAAACCCCCAGTTACAGGATGACCGCGGGCCAGAGATGAGGCAATGGCGGGTGTTATCGGAGGATTTTGGAGAGGCCCCAAAAAATATCGTGGAAGGGAGGTTCTGGCGGGTCAAGCCTTGGTACGCAAGTCTTGCAGCAAAGAAGGCTCGCGGGGGTCGGTGGGCAGGGGTAGTGACAAACGGTGGAGATGAGTCCAGCAACTGGCAGCGACTAGTGCACTGGGAGCGAGACTTGGCGTGTGGATCCGAGGGCCGAGCAGAGGCTTGGGTGCAATTCGGAAGGGCCGGGCTCAGCGGTGGAGGGGACCGGGCGGGCTGCACAACTAGGAGAGAAGAGAAGTCTAGAAATCAAAAGGCGACCAAGGACCAGCGGGCGGGTCTGGGGTCGTGGAGGTGGAGTCGTGGTGGATCCTGTGCCGGGGCCAAAACCTGGACCCATTCCGTTTTCCCGGTGCGGCCACGACTCTTGGCCCCATAAGCGAGAATGGGTGGCATCTGCCGGGCTCCTGTAGATACGCCGAGTGTGCCGGCCCATCGCGCCGGTGCCCTAGTGCCCGGGCCCGCCTTGAGGCGGGGGTGTCCGCCTGGCGGGCGGGGCGTGGTGTACTGGTGCAGGGCCCGGGGACCGGCGGCCATGCTCTACTTTTTGCTAGGTAGGTCCCGGTTTCTGGCGGGACCACTTTTGGCGGCCATGCTTGCCCAGGCGCACAATGGGTGGACACCTCATCGGCATTACGGCATACGACGCTGGCTGTGCAGTGCTCGCTGACAGATCTGCCCGGTCCAACTCTACCTGCTGTGTGTGCAGTGCTGCCCGTGGACGGAGCCACTTTTCCCACAAGGCTTGGGCCTACGTAATTTCTGGACCTGGGCCAAGCCCCGGCCGTGGGTCCATGTTTCCCTAGGGGCACGGTCCGCTTGGCCGGCCACCATTCCCGGGTTTGTCCTGCACCGAACACCCATTCCACTATCAATGGGGCTCGTGTGGAACTTGCCAAAAACAGCCCGATAACTGCAACTGGAACACCCGGCTAAGTGGGTCGCCTGATGGGCCCATCCTGCACCCCGCCCAAACCCAACCCATACAAGCCAATTGACGATAATAACCTATTCCCTAGTGGCCTCACAAATTATAAAAGATTAAGCACTAACTCACCACTGTCCCTCATTCCTGACCGCTGTCATTCCTGCTGATCGGACTTAGATAGCGCACCAGGTAACCCGTTACAGGTGCTACCAAAAAGTTGAGAAGGCAGTATCGCTTTCACCAGCCCAACATTCGCCAAAGCATGTTATTTGTCTGACGGTCGTTTTGGTGGTACGGTGTGATATGGCTTGTCCGGGCGGGCCCTGACCGCGCTACCCCAGGCTAGTCACCATCTAGCCGCCCCGACGCGCATGCTCCGACCCCGGATTTCTTTGAAAATTTGCACCCAAACACGCTGGAAATGCACCTCCGCCGCCTAGCCAGACCCGTGTCGCCTTGATCCCACACCATGCTCCAGGCCCTCCCTCCAGAGATCTTGGACCAGCTCTGCGCCGTCTTGCCCCAGCAAGAACTCCTCCGCCTAGCCTACACCTGCAAAGCAATCCATGCCGTGGCCCACAAACACCTCTTCTCGGAGATCGTCATCGACAGCTCCAAGCGGCACATGTGTGACGACGGCGCCTCCGACATGGGCGTCTACACCGACGCCTCGTTGGCCCCGGTGCGGCCCGTCACCGTGCGCTCGCTCTACTCCCTCTCCAAGCTCTTGAAGACCTTGGCCCAGCCGGAAATTGCCCGCCACGTCCGCCGCATCGTGGCCCAGCGGGCAATCCCAGATATCCCAGACATCCGCTTGGGCCAGCTCATGGGTCTGGCCATGCCCTTGTTGGTCAACTTGCAGGTCTTCAACTGGTACCTGCTCGACAAACCTTTCCCCGCCGACCTCCTCTCGCTCGTGCCCAGCGCAGGCCTCGTCAGTGTCTGTGGGAACTTCAACTTCCTGTTTTTGACCGCGTCAAAGTTATGGCTCCACGACGCGCCAGCCTTGCGCTTCTTGGACTTGTCCAACCTCCAGTCAGGGAAGGCCCTTCTGTACATCGACCTCGCCCAATTCCCGCTGTTGCAACACTTGACCGTCTCCAAGTATCCGGCCAGGAACGCCCAGCCGCTTCTAGGTTCAGACGCGTTTGAAGTGGCAGGCCAGGCGTCGTTTGTCGAGCTGCTCTTTGCCGGGCTCCGTCGCAAGCTCCGGCTCAAGACCCTTGTTCTCCGCGACCTAGTCCTCCAGCCGCTGGACGCCCCCATTCTCCTTGATGCCCTCGATACCCGAGCCCTCGAGGTGCTCTGCATCGACGGCTGTGTCGAAAACTTGTTCGCCAACGAGAACCAGTTGCCCCTCGAGGTGCAGTTGACTAGACGGCACCCGCCCGCCGAGTCGTTTTTGGCCTTCTTGCAGGGCGAGCTCAGCAGTCTCAAGGCCTTGAGCTTGGACTTGGCCAACGAGCTATACTCGTACTCCAGTGCCTACAAACTCATCGGCTCCATGAGAGGCCTCAGATCTCTCGAGTTCAAAATCAAGGTCTCGTCGCCTCTCCTCCCCGTGCCTCTCGAGAAGCTATTTGGTGCCCTCAAGAAGCACCACCTGACCCTCGAAGTCCTCAACATAGACTGCGAGGTGGCAGGCAACAGCAGTCTCTGTGGCCGGACCGACCCCAAAATCGCCTTGGCCTCGCTCCAGGGACTCAAGCACTTCCCAAAACTAGTGTCCGTGGACTTACCCATCTCATCCCAATCCGTGGCGTCGCTCGCCCCATACTTCACTTCTCCACACTTGAAATCTATCTACCTCACCATCACCGACAAAGCATCGTCGCCCGCCTCCTGTGAAGGGTGCGTGGTGCCCCAGCTTCTCACCCTTGTCAACACAAACTGCCTCGTTGCACAGGAGTATTTCTCGTGTCCCGAATCTTACGGCTACTCTGTGGAACAGACAATGCATGACCAGTATGCCGCCGTCAGCCAGGCGTTTGAACGCAAGTTGCCGTCGCTCCATTCAATTCGCTTCAACGTGCAAGGCAGCTCCTTGCACTACAAAAAAAGTAACTCGGCACGCATGGTGCTAATTTAATTCTATCATAACTATTCAACTTGACCCTTGTTATCGTAGTGTGTCTCCACAACCAAAAGTCAACCTCTCAATGCATTACAAGTTTTCCAAGAGTGCTTTCCCTTCTTGCATAGCTGACTTGTAGCGTGCGAGAGCCCGCTCTCTGCATGCCTTGTGATCGAGGATTGGCTCTGGGTAGCCATTCTTTCTGGCAATCTCAGCGCTCGCGTCACCCAGGTATGGGTTGTGGATGTACTTGCCTTCCACATCCTTGAGCTCAGGGAGCCATTTCCTGATGAACTTGCCCTCAGGGTCGAATCTCTCGGACTGGGACCATGGGTTGAAGATACGGAAGTATGGTTGAGGATCCACACCAGTGCCGGCAGAGAAGCCCCAGCCACCGTTGTTCGAGCTGAAGTCTCCGTCAGCCAAATGCTTCATGAAGTACAGCTCACCGTTGCGCCAGTCCAACAACAAATCCTTTGCGAGGAAAGAGGCGACAATCAAGCGGCCTCTGTTGTTCAAGTAGGCAGTCTCGTTCATGCACCTCATGCAAGCATCGACAATCGGGAACCCTGTCTTACCCTCACACCACAGAAGGAACATTTCCTTGTCATATTCCCAGACAACGTCGGTGAGCTCGAGATGGAATGGCTTGTGCATGAGCACGTAGGGCCAGTTGCAGACAATGTGCTTGTAGAAGTCACGCCACGAGACCTGGCGCACCCATTCGGCGATACCGGAAGCCTGGGTCTTGTTGCCCTTAGAAAGTTTCTTCTCCTTGAAGAGCTCTTGCAAAATCGATCTTGTGGATATAGTTCCCGAGGAAATGTGAACGCTCAAGTGGGACACAGTGTCCTCCGTGAGGGAATCTCTGGTGTCGTCGTAGCCCTTGATGGCAGAAGACTTGATGTATTGAGAAAGCGCCTCTCTGGCGCCGTCCTCACCAATAAGCTTGAAGTACTTGTGGAATCGCTTGGTGTCGACTCCCTCGTGTGGAAAGTGTGCCTTCTCCTTGACTTCAATAGTGTGCTCCAACTTCTGAGGCGTTGGGTACACGAATTCCTTCTTACTAAGAAGCTCGTCGTTGGCATACAGAACCCATGCCTTATACCAGGGTGTGAAGACTGCGTATTGCAGACCCTTAGATTTGGTCTTGAGTTCACCTGGGGTGACGATGCATGTGTCGTGATATGGGTATACTGCACGTTCCTTCTCCAAGAGGGTCTCCAACAACTTCTGTGTGAGACGCAATTCGTCGACTTCGTACTCCAAGTTCGTGTAGACGTGAGAAATGTCATAAGTTTCGACAAATTTCAAGATGTTTGGCACAATATCCTTGCGCTTTGGGGCCTCGATGGTGACGAGCTGGATGTTCAAATCTGCTAGTTTTTTTTGTAACTGCTCCAAACTCAACATGCGGTAGTAATGCTTGAAAGGTGAGTCCTGGTGGGCTTCTCTCTGTTCTGGGCAGTTGACCCAGATGCAGACCATGGGCAAGTTGTGGTCCAGGGCCTTTTGGTAGGCCTTGGACAATGCGTTGTTGTCTTGGACTCTAAAGTCTCTGACGAACCAGTGCACAATGGCGTTTTTTGGTTTGATGGCTTCACGCTTGTCGAGGGTCTCGTCCATTTTTTTCTGGAGGATGTAGTAAGGCTTGTTCTCGTCCTTGTTGTATTTTGTGAAGGCGACCTTTGTGTCGATTTCCTCGGGGTAGTAGGAGTTTCGGAAGTGGGAGAGAGCCTCCATCTTCTGTTTTTTGGACGACATGGTTGGCGGGTTTTGAGTGGTGTAGCTTCGATCGGATAGGAGTTTCTGGCGTGGAAGAAGTCGTGTACGACAATGAGGTGCGGAGGGACACGGGGACCGGCGGGCGCAGAATCTAGCTTTGGCGGGCGAGGAAAACAAGGGTGTTTTGTACGGGACAAAGAACAGCGTGAGACACTGGGGCAGGAGGTGCTGTGGATAGCGGGCGGCGGCGAGGATTTCGGCTTGAACAAATATAGGATTCAGGCCTGGGGGAAATTGCTCGTCGGGCACATATGCACGGTGCGGGCCCACCGATGGTGACATTGTCGCGGGCAAGAGGCATGCAACTTGCTGCACCGGCGGCGAAGGGCCTCACGTGGCGCCCGCCAGCCGTGACTGTCTCAGATTTCCGCGGCAGCTCCGCCTTCCCCCACGCCACTGGATGATCAAAAAAGATGTCGGGTTTTGGGCGGCAGAGACGGGCAGTGCTGCCACTAGCTCGGCTGGGCCAATTGTTGGAACTTGGCCGAACGCGCGTTGGTATGCCGGGTGAGCGCTGGGCCGGCCAACTTTATGGCGGCGTGCATGCCGTAGTGGGAGCTTGGGTGGGAGCTGGGGGCAAAGATGGAGGGGTCTCAGGGCAAATAGTCTCGGATGTGCCGCCGTTCCTTTTTGCCCTACTCTTGCTGTTTCGCGGCCGTGACGTTTCGAACCACTTCATGGGCGTGTAAACCTTGGCCGAAGCCTGACGGCCACCGGGCACCGTATGTTCTGTTTCGTGCTTTCGGAATGTGTGGCCACCACCTTTGCCATCTTTGGAACAAGTTCCGTGTGGGTGTTTGGCTTTGTGTTCAGTGTGGGGAGCCCGCGACCTCTGTGGATCACATTAAGGTGATGTCAGATAAGCACCGTGACCGGTGACCATAATTCATGGCTCAGAAAGCTGCCGCCGCATTGACGTGAATCATCGCATCTGAGTCATGAAGCAGTGACAAGGGTGCGGTGCCCGCCTGCGACGGTCCTAGCGACCAGGGCCCTACTGCACGCGCCTGGTGGAGTTGGCCGCTTCTGTGTGCACAGACGGCCTGCAGAAAACACCCTCAGAACAAAGTTAGACTTCCCCGTGCAGGCCGTGTCCCACTTCAGGAGAGCCGTGGCCTCGCGGACAGGAACCGACGCTGGTGGTGCGTGGTGTTGCCCGCTGTTGTTCTCTTGCGAGGGGCCGTGTTTTTTGGTCCCGCGCTCATCTGTTCGAGTTACCTCGCGGCCCTCCAGCCACTCCATACTGCCAACTACTAGGCAGCCAGTCGGACGGGTCAAAAATTTGGGACACTCAAAAAAAAATAAAAGCCTGTTGAAAGTAATTTCGAGGCAGCAGTTGGGCACTGGTCAAGCAGCAGGGCAGCAGGGCAGCAAGGCAGCAGTTGGGCGGCAGAGCAGTAGCTGGGCGGCCTGTTTTTCCCTGTCCAGTACCAGCAATGCTATTCTCAGTCAAATGGGGCGCTGTGTGCACGCCCTCGACAGCGACTAAGTTCAATGTTGCCTAATACCGCGAATGTGGACATTGAGACTTCCACTGGATCCAAGCCTAATTCGTCTGGGGTCGATGAAGAAAGACCATCGGATCTATGCATGGCAGATCCTCAAGGCATTTTGCAGCCTGTTTCGGCACCGGCCTTAAAGCACTCACACTTTGGTCATGCCTATCTAAAAATTAACCACGCGAGACTGCGGCAATCTAAAAAAAGAGTCCGAGTTCCGTCGGAGCCTTTTTTTGGTGGAAACCCCCGGTTACGTACCCCCACCGAGACAAGTCCAAGCAGCCCTCACACCGGTCTAGCAATAAAGACAAGTCCAGCGGCGCAGCAACAAGAACCCCGCCAACGCACTATTATTTCTCTCGACGGATCTAACCCTTGTCTAACGCTGCGTGTCGCCCCTGTCTGCACCATAAATATTCCTTTCTTGGCCCCGTGGGACCATACTGAGCACCAGACTTTTCCCAAACCGCAACGCATCACCACAGCCCACCTCCTCCGCGCGCTTAGCCGCACACATGCCATCGTCAATCCCAACTATACAATAGGCTACTTTGTCCAAGACTTGCTTGTGCTCCAAGTACCGCCTTTCCGTCCCGTTTTTGCATCAAACCGTTTCTTGCAAGCCCTGGCCTCTTACCCCATCAGTCTGCCGACGCCCGCACCCACTCAAGTGCTCACCTGACTCCCTTGGAGCGCCATACCTTTCACAATCACTCTTGTTCGCCAAAACCACCGCTATTCGCCTATCGTTGAACGCAAAAAATGTGCGATGAAGACAAAAATACGGGTGTTTCTGATCTCTGTCGCCTTTGCCCTATGTTTCTCCTTCTTGCTCTGGCCCAACGTCTCCTACCAAAACTTACTGTTCTATGAAATCGTCCCCGCCGTTGTGGCCTCCGTCGGCCACGGCTCTCTTGTGGAGAACAAGTGTGCCTGCTACTTTGAGACCCTACGCAACTCCTCGCCGTCGCCTCCTTCTCTGTCTCGCTACTTGTCTTCCAGACAGATCATGAATCACATTGATCACCTCCGCATTTTCCTCAAGTGCCAGTTGGACCACGGTCTCAACGAAACTGAGGCTCTGGCCGCTCTCGCCGATGAACTCCTACCGTTGTTCTCGGGTGAGTTGCCCCATGCTACGAAGACTCATGACTGGATGCCCTTCTTTCTGAGCTCAGCAAACTACTGGGCCAGATACATGTCGGTTGCTCGCGGCAGAGGAATCGTCATCAGTATAGACGATGCCAACGTCGCCCACGCGTGCAGGCTTATACGTGTGTTGGCATCACTCGGGAACGAGCTTCCGATCCAGTTTATCCATGAAGGCGACCTTCTGGCTCGCTCCACCGCAACTCTCCTGAACTGTGCAAAAGGCAAGCAAGACGTCGAGTTCATGGACGTGACGCCAACCCTCAAACCCGGTTACAGCGCGATCTTCCAGGGCTATAACAACAAGTGGTTTGCTGCGCTCTTCAGCACGTTCCAAGAGATTATCCTCATGGATGCTGACGTGGTGCCGTTCGTGAAGCCCTCCGAGTTTTTTGATCTCGAGGGTTACGAAAGTCTGGGAGCATACTTCTTCAAGGATCGAGAGTTGGCTGAGACTCTACTGGATTCGCAATATGAATTCTTCTCCAAAATGCTCCCCAATAACGACATGTTCTTCAACATCACAGTCGATCAGCTTAAACTTGACAACAACTTCTTCAACTACAAATCGAAGCATGTCATGGAGTCAGGAGTTGTCGTGCTACGCAGAGGCCCTCACCTTCTGGGCATGATCATATCGTTGGCTCTCCAATACTGGTTCCAATCGGGTCGCATCTTCTATGGAGACAAGGACCTCTTCTGGCTCGGCCAATTGATCAGCGGAAACTCGAATTTCCACTTCAACAAGCACGCGGCTGCTGCTGTGGGTGTCATAGAGGCCAACAACACTCTCTGCTCCACCCAGCTTGGTCATTTCAGTCCAGACAAACGTCTCTTATGGATAAATGGTGCGCTCAACGTGTGCAAGAAGAACACATGGTTTCTTGACTACTTGCAGTACCCCAGCCTCCGAAAGCAATTCAACTACTCTATGTCTGAATTGCGTGATAACTACAAAACCCCGATCGAAGTCCACCATGCTGTATTGCCAGCCTCCATCGAGCAGCTCAACGGCAACAACAAGACAAATATTCGTTCTTACTTCAACAAAAATTACAGCCGAGGCTGCGGTGGCCGGTATTATTGTGCATCAAGTCATGACGGCGGGGAGATTCTTACTTTCACGCCCAAGGAACGCGAACAATTTGCTCATATCATAGACGTCTGGAACTCTCCTCTATGAACTCGTTGTCGCAGGGTCCTACGCGTAAAGTCACAGCGGAGTGTGTTGTACACCTCCATCAACTGCAAATGCCGTCAGATTATGGCACCTGCCATTTGAATATCATCTAAATATTTAATTAACGAAACCCTCATGAACCTCATGGCTTGATAGACACGCACTGAAGCTGGCGGCCGATTCTGTAGACGCCGTCTTCGAATTCGAGGAAGCTCTTTCTGTCACCGATCCTTCCCATGGGCCCAGGGCCCCAAGTTGGCACAAAACAAACTTCATCCGATCCACACACCTTTGCGCATTGAGTAAATGCAGACCATCTCAAGAGCTTGATCAATTCCTGTAGCTTCTCTTGAAGTTTAATGAGCTCGTCAGAGGCTTTCTCGTGGTTGAACTCGCCTTCTTTGAGGTAAAAGTAAGGAAGGAGGTCTTTGCCTATCTCGAAAGACTCGAGGACCACGGTAATCACCTCTTTGGCCACTTTGTAAAACGAGGATAAGATCAATTTGTCCGAAGAAGTCTTGATAGGGTAGGTGTGGTGCACGTAATCGTCCAAGATCAACGGCAAGAGTGCTTTCACTGATGTGTCGCTGTGAGCATAACGACGCACAATGTTGAATGTATAGGCTGTCAAGCTGTCCGATGCATTTTTCAAGGCCTCGATGCTCTCGGTATCTTCAGATGCGGCAAAGACCGCAAGAGTACTGTTGAGGTTCATGAGCAAGGGAGCGAATTTGTTCAAGAAGCGATTGAATATGGTGGGCCACTGGGTCTTCTCGTAAGGTGTGACACCGTCTGCCAAGACACACTCCAATTCCGAAAGAATGCCATCCTTCAAGGCGCTGGGGAGCTTGTTGATCCGGCGCTTATATGGGTCGGGGTCAATGTAAGTTTTGTTCAAAGGCGTGACGAGACTGGAGAAGTCAAGCAAAATCCGGGGGTCTCCCTCGTTGGTGTCTGCACCAGCCTTCAACCACTCAAAACCCGACATGGCCTGCCAACTAGAGATGAGGGCAGACCTGTCCTTTTCCAACTTGGTCTCTGGTTTGGGCTTTTCGTAGGGGAAGCCAGCGAGCTCAGTGACGTTGGACAAAGTGACGTTGGAGAACAACTCGACGTCTCTTTGGAAGTCACACAAAATAATCTCGAACCCAACCTCGAGACGAATCACACCCTCGAGGCCGAAAGACTTGCCCCAGGCACAAATTTTCTCAGCGGCCTCTCTTTCGTTCACTCTCTGGTCTGCATCCTTTTGGCGACTCAAGATGAGCTGCTGATCCATCTCGCCTGTGTTCGTCTTTGCTGCAGAAGCACCGTCCAAGTAGATAAGCTTAGTCAAAGGCTTGGGGTTTCTGAAGGTGTACATGAATGCTTGTCCAGCCGGAGGGCCGTAACGTCCGCGTCCTCCGTGACCGCCCGGGCCGCCTGGACCTCCTGGGCCTCCAGGGCCGCCTGGGCCGCCATTCTTTGAGTCCTCCTTGTCTGAGCCAAGTTTTGGCGAGCCAATCTCATGGGCCAATTCCTGTAAGGGCAGGTCGTCTCTTGCAACGAGAGGAGGGCCGCCGTGGGGTGGTCCTGGTCTCCCACGTTCGAGGCCACGGGGAAAACGAGCAAAGCCGTAACTGAACTCGTAATCCATGGCAATCCACTGGTACAGCTCTGGGACCTTGAGGCTGCTCGTGGAGTGGTACATGAACGTGTTGGGAGGCAAGTAAGCCGGGATGAAACTCACCCCGATTGGATGCATGTTGGAATCCTTCAGCCTCAAGGCGCCGGCCACGGTGTTAAAGATGGCAGTAGCATTGCCAAAATCAACAGGGTGGGCGGCGAAGTGTTTGTGGATATTTGTGGGTGTCACTGGCTCAGCCTTTGCCGGAGGGGGTTTGTTGACCGGCTTATCATTCACCCCATGTGGACCATCGGCAAAGTACAACACCCAAATGGCTATGACAATGAAAAGCACATTTAATAAGATGATCACCTTGAGCGCAGGTTGACGAGCTGCGGTCATGGTGTCGGGAAGGGGTATCGAGATGCGGTGAAGGAGAGTTATCTGAGCCTCATCAAAGGTGGCTTAGCATCCCGGCATCGGAGCCGGCAACATGTGGTGGGGCGCACGTGGAGGCAATCACGTGCGGCAAAACCCCCACCTTACCAACTCAGTTCAAAGCTGACATCACGGGTAAGGGGCATCTGGGCAAGAAAGGCTTTCCTCGGATGGATGGGCGCCAAAATGGTTGCCTCGCTTGATTTTCGTGAAACATAGAGTTGGGTGCAAAAAACGCCTTTGCAGTCGCGCCATTGTGTCAAATAAAGTTCCATGGAGGACGCTGTGAGCAAAATGGAGGCCTGTCTCCAGAGAATAATCAGCGAGAAAAATTTGCAATGTAGCAGTTTCTACGAACTCATCACGGGGCTTGCCTCTCCTGGGTCCAAAAGCAGTAAGCTGCGTGAGGTCCCAACTACCCCCACCAAAGTAGACTGCCCGCCTGTTGTCTGCGATGCAGACGAGACTTGTCGCCGAATGAACCGGGACCTGTGTCCAGATTCCCGTCTGCGAGCTTTGAGAGAAGGGGACAATTTGTTATGGGGCTTTTGCGACGAGGAGTTGTACGAAATGGAATCGAGCTCGGGAGAGTACTGTCTCGCTAACGAGGTACTTTACGACCCCAGAGATGCTTTGGAGCAATGGCACGGACTCATCTCCAACGAGTGGGGCTACGATGAAAGCTCGCCTCTAGCACGAGAAACACTGAGAGACTCGACATCAAGAAGCTTGAGAGATGATCTGATCATGAGCAGCCCGACCTGTCTCGATATCAGCTCCACCAAGGCTTCCGATCACACCGTGATGACCAGCGCTCTTTCTTTGCAGCGCAACAAGTTCTGGGAAAACAAAAGACCGACCAAGCTTGCGAGGCCCGGACAAGCGAGAGACTGGCTATGTGAGCCCGGCAGCGATCGCTGCCCATCCGCCTCGAGGAAAGAGTCTCCACGCATCCAGATTCCGAAGGTGCCACCGTTTGTGCCTCGTGAGCTTTCCCTCACGAAGAAGCCCGACGGCTCAGTGTTTTATCCCCCACATCGAGAACCCTACTACAACCCTTGGAGCGGTTGGCTCAAGCGGAAAAGCCCCTGGCGTGTTCGGGTGGTGCATTCTCACGAGTGATCCGGCGACCTCTCAATTGCCCGCTTTTTTTTGAAATATCCCAGAAAAATATACTATTTTTTTTTTTTCCACAACCAAAGAAGCTTCGCAAACTCTATTCGATTGAAGTCAACCTACGTGCATAATCTCAAATTCCAATAACCTGCAGTGAATATTTAAAAGATGGCAGCAAGAAATCTGTCCCACCAGTTTTTCGGGATAGGCTCGACAATCTGGCTTTGGTGGTACTCCACTTGGTCCAACTTGGAGAAGTCAAACTCCTCGACAGGAGTAAGCCATCTCTTTCTGCCAAGCACCTTCATGGAGTAGATGCGGTGGCCCACATAGAGTGCAATCACGAAGGGGAACGTGATGTAGGCAGCAACAAAATCCACGCCGCTGAACTCACCAATGAACACAGAGAAGCCGTTGGTGATTGTCAAGAGTCCGACGAAACTGATGACATAGTATGCTCCGTATGGCTGGAGAATGGTCTTGTAAGGGACACGGTCCTGCACTCCCTGAGCTACTACACCCTTTCTCCATCTGGTGTAGGCAATCGCCACGAAGATCCACGAGATGAAACCCGAGATGGTGGTGATCTTGGTCAACCAGCCAAACACCTCAGCGGACGACGCCGAGACATTCAAGTAGGACAAGCATCCAACGAGGAACGTCACTGCCACAGAGTAGTGGGGTACACCGTAGCGGTTAGTGGTCATGAAGATCTTTGGAGCGAGGCCCCTCTTGGAAAGAGAGTACAAAGTTCTTGAACTAGCGTAGAAGAACGAGTTACCGGCCGACGCAGCCGACGTCAACACCACAGCATTGATGATGTGGGTAAGCACGGGGATGCCAGCATTCTCTATACCAAGCACGAAGGGAGATGCAGTGACGTCTTTGGTGTCCACCAACCTGGGGCTTCTGGAGTCTGCAATCACACTGATGACAAAAGAACCCAAAATGTAGAAGAAAGCCAAACGGTAGACAAAGCGGTTGGCGCATCTGGGCAACGCCTTTCTTGGGTTGGCCACCTCGCCAGTGCAAGCAACAATCAACTCTGGACTCATGATGAAGGAGTAGCCGCCTCTAATGATGGCGTACCAGAAGGATAAGAACTGGCCAGTGCTGCCAGGAACCATGTACTCGTGGAAGGAGTTGTGCTTCCAGTATCTGAAACCCAACATGTCCTTGTTGGGGCCACCACCGAAGAACAAGATTATTCCCAAGATGATCAAGCCTGTGATGGTAATGATCTTGATACTGGCAAAGTAGAACTCGGCCTCGCCATAGTACTTGACTGGGCACAAGTTCAAGACCAAAAGCAACCCGAGGAGAAGTGAGATCCAGATGGCGATATCCACGTCTGTTGTCCAGTATTGAATAATCAAAGCGGCAGCGACAATCTCAGAGGCCACCAAGATGGAGAAGCCGTACCAGTAATTGTATCCCAATGCGAATCCGATCGAGGGGTCAGTGTAGTCGTTGATCATTTGCTGGGCACCTGTGCCTGGCAAGGGTAAGAACGTGGCCATTTCGGCCAACATGTTCATGACAAACCACACCACTGTCGACAAGATGCAGTAAGACAAGAAAAGCGGCACGGGACCTGTAGCATGGAGAGCGGCTCCAGAGCCAACAAATAAACCGGTACCGATGGCTCCGCCCAACGCGATCAACTGAATGTGTCTGTTTTTCAAGCCCTTCTTGAGACCGTCGGCCTCTGAGTTCTCAGAGCCGGCGTCAGACACCGAAATGTTGTCGTCCTCAACAGTCACGACATTGGTGCCGTTTTTCTCCATATCGAGAGGCGAGTCGAGCTTGTGCTCTTCTGCCGACTTTATCTCCGACATGATTTTTGCAAGAATATATATGAGTTTTGTTTTGGTATCGAGTGAATGGTTAAGAGTTGGTGTGGAAAGCACCTAAATACCTCTAGATCGGGAATCGAGTAAAGATATCGGGTTCAAAATAGCGGGGAACCGTCCCTTTTTGTAGATAGGCCCGGGATCCAATCGCCGTACCCATTGGCAATTACACTGTTCAGTCCAGTCCACCGTTGTGGAGCCGAGGTATTATTCTTGGCTGTCTTATCGGTGTTGGGTGGCAGGCTTGGCGTGATGTTGCGGGGCTATCAGGAAGCTGTGGGACGCTGAAAAATATGACTTTGCCTTCGTCAGGCATGTCGGAGCGAAGCCTACTTCTCAGAAGCCACTCTGGTATATTTGGCTTAGGTTTGAGTTGCACAGCATGTTCAAGAAAGTACTTGACCTCAATCCATTGGAATTGTGAGCGGTCCCAGCCAGATACCAGCGAGTGCGGTCCAAGAAATCTATTATCATGCAGACCTGTACCGGGGCACACGGCGGGGTCCGACGCAGAGTGCTACTTCCCGAGGACAATCTGAGATCCAAATTGGGGCGAGGTGGATTTCAGAAGGCTTCTCTGGTAAGGGAATAAAACTTGACTCCAAATAGGATGCAGAGATTCTATGCATCGCACATTTTGGGGCAATCAGCAGGCCGCGCCTTCGATATCGAGACACGAGAGGCCTTAATCACCGATACAAATCTGGAGAAGGGCGGTGGCTGCAGATGCATTGTCCGGGGTGGCTTGGCAAGGGACGGCTTTGGGAGCGCCTCGCCATGGCATACCTCGCTGGTGTTATCGGTGTTTGAGAGGAGACATTCAGCGAGGAAGTGGGGTCAGATAGCGAGTCAGTGAGAAGGGTATAGCGAGGGAAAGGGCATACATGGCTAGTGCGAGTGATTTTCCTATGGTTGAGAAGATCAGTATGCAGCCTTATCGCTCTGCTTGGGTCGTTAGTGGCGCTCCGGTTGCGGCTTATTGCGTGCTGCCTGGGAAATTACAGTACGGCTGGGCAGGTCGTGGTAGGTGAGCACTAAAGGGGTGCGGCTGACTGAATGTCTTCTACGGCCAACGCTACAATAACGTTTGTCGAAGCTATCTCTTTCTCGAAAGGTCACTCATTTTGAAGACGAAGTATCTCGCGTGCTCTTGCGAGAGCTTTCCATTGTTCGTGAGTGTAGCGCCAAGGCAATTCGCGAGACCCGATACAGGGCTCGGTACTGCACACAGCTGAGATAGAGTTGCGGGGCTTCCAAGCATTGAGGTACGGGTCCATATTCGAGAGGCACGGATGCTTGGACCATTGTTCCTCGAGTGCGGTTGCAATGGTTCTCCGGCCCAGAGCCCTTCATGCAGGCTATCGACAAGGTGGGCTATACAATTGCAATCGGACTTTCCCGCTTCGTCGGTAAGATTTGCCGTAAAAGTAAGGGGCTCGGGCCATACTCAATTGAGCCTAGTCCTTCACTGGTGCCAGATTGCCAGCGTTAATTAGTAGGATCTGGACCGTGCGTCGGCGAGCCACCAACCAAGCTCACTGAGCTACTTTTAAATTCACATCTTGCGTGATTTGAGGTACGGGTTTCTTAGCATTGAGGTACGGGTTCTTAGCATTGAGGTACGGG
>JALBCT010000042.1:0-38505 GCA_030444905.1 Metschnikowia sp. yHKB443 | reverse complement strand
CCACGCTCGGCGCGGGGGCCGATAGCGCCCTGCGCTAGTGCGCGGCCCGATTCGGGCCCAGCCTGGGGCCGGCGCTGGGGCCGGGCTGGCGCCGGCACTAACAATAAACAGGCGCCATCTCCCTCGAGGACTGTAGTTTCCGTCAGTCATTCTCACTAATAATCGGTAATTCTGGCTCTAACCTTCTCTATTCTCCTCTTTTTCTGTTCTTATTCTTTCTCTTTTCTTCTCTTCTTTCTTTCTTTCATTCTTCCTCTTCCTTCCCATTCGTTCTTTCCTGTTCGCTTCTGGCCCTGCGCGGCGTGGAGTCCGGGGACACCATGTCCATCGCTCGGATCGCCGTCGCCTGCCCCGGCCAGGGCATCTTGCCCCAGGGGTGCTTGCACGGGTTCAGGCAGTACCAGCCGCGATTCCAAAGACACTTGGACTGTATTGACGAGACGCTCGGCGAGAAGTTCTCGAGGCACATGGTGGGCCCGCCAGAGTCCAGCACCGCCTGGTCGCTCTCGACGGCCAATGCCCAGCCGGCGATCTTGGGCGCCAGCTACATCATCGCTGATTTGTTTAAAGAGTTGCACGGGATCGAGCTCGGCGCCCACCCGAGGGTTCACTACTTGTTGGGCCACTCGTTGGGCGAGTACACGGCCCACCTCCTTGGCGGGGCCTTCTCGCTTGCCGAGGCCGTGGGGTTGGTGCGGAAACGGGGGCGCCTCATGGAGACCCTAGTGGGGAACAGCGCCTACGAGATGCGCGTGCTCGTGTTCCGGCCCACGCTGTACGACGTGGTCTGCGAGACGGCTGCCCAGCACGGCGTGCTAGCGTGTGCCAACAACGCTACCCAGGTGTCGGTGCTGGGTCCTGCCCCGGCGCTCGACCAATTGGTGGCGGCACTCAATGCCGAGCGGAAAACGGTCTTGAAGCAGACAACGCTCCCGGTGCAGATCCCGTTCCACAACAAACTCCTCCGCAGCATCGAGCCCGAGTTGGCGTGGCCCGCGGGCCGCACCTCGGTGCCCATCGTGAGTAATTACTCTGGGGCCGCGCACCACGATGGGTACGGCCTTACGGTGAAGGGCACCCTGGCCCCGGTGCAGTGGAAACGGTCGATGGAGTTTCTTATCGCCGACAACGTCACCCACGTGATCAATCTCGGGCCTGGCACCGCCGTCGACGCCATCAACGCCCGGTTCCCGGTGACGAACGTGCCGTTGAAGTCCGTCGCCGACATGGCTGCGGCCGCACAAGTATTCGCCTAGGGCCTCTACCCAAAGAACCAACAGTCGGCCCAATCTCCACAAATCACCACCCAACTAGTCATACATTCTCCCTGCTTTTAATAATTCTCCTAACTCTTCTTCTATTCTCCTGACGCTTCATGAATGCTCCCAACTTTTCCTTCATTATCCCAACCCATATATCTCTCCTTTCTTATCTCGTGCCTCGTCGCGCTGACTCGGTCGCGCAGAGTCAGGCGTCGTATATAGCGTCCGCGGCCCACTCTTCACCACCACCATGAGTGCCCAATTGATAGACGGCAAGGCGATTGCCCACAGCCTCCGGGCGAAGATCCACGGCGGAATCCAGGCCATCCAGGCCAAGCACGCCGACTTCAAGCCAAACTTGGTCATCCTCCAGATCGGCGACAGACCAGACTCGTCCACGTACGTGAAGATGAAATTGAAGGCCGCCCACGAGGCCGCCATCGAGTGCCTGTTGGAGAAGTTGCCCGACTCGGTCTCCGAGTTCGAGGTGCTCTCCAAGATCGCCGCCTTGAACAACGACGCCGCCGTCGACGGCATCTTGGTGCAGTTGCCGCTTCCTGCCCACTTGGACGAAACCAAGATCACCAGCGCCGTCGCCGCCAGCAAGGACGTCGACGGGTTCGGCCCGCACAACGTCGGCGAGTTGAGCAAGAAGGGCGGCAACCCTACGTTCTTGCCCTGCACGCCCAAGGGCATCATGCAGTTGTTGGAGGCCTCTGGCGTCGATGTGGCCGGCAAGAACGCCGTGGTCTTGGGCAGATCCGACATCGTCGGCCGCCCCATCGCCAACTTGTTGACCAAGGCCAACGCCAGCGTCACCGTGTTGCACTCCAAGACCCCGCTTGCCAACTTGCAGACGTACTTGGCCTCGGCCGACATCGTCGTGGTGGCCATTGGCGTGGCCAACTTCGTCAAGGGCGAGTGGCTCAAGAAGGGCTCTGTCGTGATCGACGTGGGCGCCAACTTCGTCGACGACGCCTCCAAGAAGTCCGGCTCCCGCATGGTCGGCGACGTCGACTTCGACTCGGCCGTCTCGGTGGCTTCTTTGCTCACGCCTGTTCCCGGTGGTGTGGGCCCCATGACCGTGGCCAACCTCTTGGACAACGTCGTGATTGCCGCCAAGCAGCACTACACCAAGAACAACCAGACGCCCCAGTTCACCAACCCGCTCAAGTTGAAGTTGGAGAGCCCCGTGCCCTCTGACTTTGAGATCTCGCGGGCCCAGCAGCCCAAGAGAATCAACCAGGTCGCCGAGGAGGCCGGCATCTTGGACTCCGAGTTGGAGCCCTTTGGCTTCTACAAGGCCAAGGTCTCTTTGGACATTTTGAAGAGATTGGAGAACAAGGTCAACGGTAAGTACGTGTTGGTGACAGGCATCACCCCCACGCCCTTGGGCGAGGGCAAGTCCACCACCACCGTCGGCTTGGCCCAGGCTCTCGGCGCCCACTTGGGCAAAAACGTCTTCGCCAACGTCAGACAGCCCTCCATGGGCCCCACTTTCGGCATCAAGGGCGGTGCTGCCGGCGGAGGCTACTCCCAGGTGATCCCCATGGACGAGTTCAACATGCACGTCACGGGCGACATCCACGCCATCTCCATGGCCAACAACTTGTTGGCCGCCGCCATCGACACAAGAATGTTCCACGAGAACACGCAGAAGGACGCCGCCTTGTACAAGCGTTTGGTGCCCGCCAAGAAGGGCGTCAGAACGTTCCCCGTGTCGTTCTTGAAGCGCTTGGAGAAGTTGGGCATCAACAAGACCAACCCCGACGACTTGACGCCAGAGGAGGTCTCCCGCTTCGTGAGACTCGACATCGACCCCGAGACCATCACCTGGAGAAGAGTCGTCGACTGCAACGACAGATTCTTGCGTGGCATCACCATCGGCGAGGCGCCCACCGAGAAGGGCATGACCAGATCCACCGGTTTCGACATCTCCGTTGCGTCCGAGTGTATGGCCATCTTGGCCTTGTGCACGTCGTTGAGCGACATGAGAGAGAGATTGGGCAAGATGGTCGTGGCCGCGTCCAAGGCAGGCGAGCCCATCACCTGCGAGGACATTGGCTGTGCCGGTGCCTTGACTGCCTTGTTGAAGGACGCCATCAAGCCCAACATCATGCAGACGTTGGAGGGCACCCCCGTGTTTGTCCACGCGGGTCCCTTCGCCAACATCTCGATTGGTGCCTCCTCTGTCTTGGCCGACAAGATGGCCTTGAAGTTGGCCGGCACGTCGCAGGCCTTGTCTGAGGACGAGAGACGCAACCAGGAGGGTTACGTTGTCACCGAGGCTGGTTTCGACTTCACCATGGGCGGCGAGAGATTCATGAACATCAAGTGCAGAGCCTCTGGTCTCGCTCCCGATGTCATTGTCATTGTCGCCACTGTGCGTGCGCTCAAGGTGCACGGCGGAGGCCCCGAGGTGAAGGCCGGCGCCCCATTGGCCGCTGAGTACACGCAAGAGAACGTTGAGTTGTTGCGGACCGGGTGCTCGAACCTCGCGAAGCACATTGCCAACGCCAAGGCGTACGGCTTGCCTGTCGTTGTGGCCATCAACAGAATGTCGCTGGACACCGACAAGGAGCACGACGTGATCCGCGAGGAGTCCTTGAAGGCTGGTGCCGTGGACGCGATTGTCTCCAACCACTGGGAGGAAGGTGGCCAGGGTGCGGTCAAGTTGGCGCAGGGTGTCATTGACGCTGCCAACTCCATCGACAAGGAGTTCCGCTACTTGTACGACACTGCGCCCAGCGTGGAGGAGAAGATCAACACCATTGCCAAGGAGATGTACGGTGCCGGCGAGGTGGAGTTCCTCCCCGAGGCCCAGAAGAAGATCGACCTCTACACGAAGCAGGGTTTCGGCGACTTGCCCATCTGCATTGCCAAGACCCAGTACTCGTTGTCGCACGACGCTGCGTTGAAGGGCGTGCCCACCGGCTTCAAGTTCCCCATCCGTGACGTGAGAGCGTCCGTGGGTGCCGGATACTTGTACGCGTTGGCGGCCGAGATCCAGACCATCCCTGGCTTGCCCACCCACTGCGGCTTCATGAACGTGGAGGTGAACGAGGACGGGGAGATTGACGGCATGTTCTGATCTTAGCTGCCTGCTGCCCGTCTGGAGAGTAGCGTGGTCCCGCCTCCAGAGCAGCACGGGCCTTGCGTCGACCACAATTTTCAACATTACGAAGCATTCTACGACACACCCCCTCAGCCATATAGTTACCAAGTTCAACACTTAATAAATGGTATAACACGCGGCTTGGCTTGCGCACTCCCTGTATCCGACTCGCACCCTGGAGGCTCGAGAAAAAATATCATCAACCGCACACCAAACCCTCGGCCTTGCCCTGACTCCTCCCAATGTTTGCCAGCACCAGAGCCTCGGCCGTCCGTGCCTTTGCCCGCCCTCTTGTGCGGGTGGGCCTCACACTCCCCAGGGTTTCTGCCTTCTCCACAAGACTGCTCTCGCTGTCTCGGGTGCTAGCCTTTTCCAGACCGGTGACTCAGTCGCGCCACCGCTTCTACACTGTCTTGACGCAGAGCGCAGCCAAGGAGTACAAGTACGAGGACATCAAGGCAATTGCGTCCTCGCCCGAGAGCCACCCAGACACCTTGATCATAGACGTGAGAGAGCCTGCGGAGTTCCAGGAGGGCCACATTCCCGGAGCCCACAACGTGCCCTTCAAGTCCTCGCCCGGCGCATTTGACATGCCCGAGGAGGACTTCGCCGAGAGCTTTGGTTTCGAGAAGCCTGCCAAGGACAAGAACTTGGTCTTCTACTGCTTGGGCGGCGTCCGCCTGACCGCCGCCGAGGAGTTGGCGAACTCCTTTGGCTACGCCAAACGCGGCAACTACATTGGCTCCTGGGAGGACTGGGTGTCCCACGAGCTGGCCAAGCACTGAGGGCTCTGGCCGCCTGTATATATAATGTCGTTGGCGCCGGTGCCTGCACTCGAGTGTTGCCCCGGAGGGTCTGATGCGGCCGGCGCCCTCGACACCCTTGGATATATCACTGTTGACATTTCAAGTTGCTTGTAAAGAAAACTCGTGTATTTGTTGTTGTCCTATTGCTGCCCTCTGAACTCGAGTTCCCGGAACTCCCTGCCCAACTTCCTCTTGCGCTTCCTCTCCATGACCTTCTCTCTCTGGCTGGTCTTCATGTTCTCGAACTTCGCCTTCTGCACCAACTTGCGCTGCTCGGACCGCTTCAAGAAGTACGGGTTCACCTGCTCACCTGCCCGCATCTTCTGCTTCTGCTCCTTCTTGTGCTGGTCGATCACGTTGTTGGCCAAGTCCCGGTTTCTCAACGTGTCGAGCCGGGACTTGAGCGACTGCATCTCGAACTTGAGGTTGTCGATCTCGTACTGGGACATCAGCTTCAAGAGCTTCTTATCTTGGAGCTTGCGCTGCATCTCTGCCACCTCTTTCTCCCGGTACTCGTCCAAGAAGGCGTAGTCCTTGCGGATCCGATTCCAGTCGGCCTTTCCGTACGCTGCGTCGAACCGCACATCCTGGTATAGCGTGCTATCCTTTTTCAGTTTGAGGCCAGGGATCTCTCTGATCTTGCCGACGGGCCTCTTGGAGCTCGCCTCTGACGGCGCATGCTTGTTTTTCTTGTTCGTCGATTTCAGGCTCTTGGAGCTGGACTTGGGCTTCAGCGAGTCCTCGAAGAAGTCGCTCTCCAGCCCGTCCAGATCCAGATCCAGGTCCAGGCGTGTGTTGTGTTTTGCCGGTGGCTCAAAGCTCTTCTTGCTCCGGCCGGCTTTGGCTGGTGCTCGATCTAGCGTCCTGCCCTGGCGAGAGGCTCTGTCTTCGGCCTTGAGTTTCTCCTGGGCCGACGTTAGCGCCGCAAACGATAGAGACAGGAGATCGTCATTGTCGCTTTCGTCTTGGTGAAGCACGTTTCCCAAGAAGTCGTCCTCCGACTCTGAGTCGTGGTAGCTGGGCTTGACTCTGGAGCTCATGGTGATGAGAAGCGTCGCTGTGCAGGCCGAGATGAGCCTCTACTGTCGGGCATTGGCATTGGGCAAATACCAGAACGTGAGAAGAAAGAGAAAGAAGAGGGAGCATCCGGAAAGTCTGAAACGTTTCCAAGCCATTGCGGGTAAAAAATGATTGTAAGCTAGAGTGGGTTGTGTTCCAGAGCACGTATTATTAGGCATGTCTTTACCCTTAGAGTCTGCCATCCTCCACTTAAATCGGCCAATAGGGAAAGGCCGTACGGTGAGGCCCGTTTCCAGCTTTCTGCTTTTCGCCTGCTGGCTAATTTGGCCGTCGGTCAGCACGCCCACGTAGATCGATCTTGATGCCGGGCACGGTCTATGCGTGCCCATGCGCAGCCGAGAGTTTGGGCAGGTACTGGCGATCAGAACCACAACTACTCAAAGCCATTTGGCGAGAGTAGATTAATGAGAATACCAACGAACATAAAAGACGCCGGCTGCATTCACTACAAGTTTGATTGGGGGCGCTGAAAATACCCTGATGCATGGGCGGACCAAGCAAAAGCGGCGTTCCTATTTTCTCCGGGTCGGCCTCACTATGCCGCACTGAGCCAAGGACGGTATGTGTCCGAGCCCTCCTGGGCCGCCGTTGCGCACCCGGCGCTTGGGCTTCGCGACGAGAATTTCCACGCTCTTTTTCCCAACAAACTAATCCACTCTATCATGTTGTCTAGAGTCATCCGTGGTTCCAGAGTATGTGTTTTTGGCTTGGCCCAGTCGAGTTGCTGATTGGCCGGCGGCCCGAGCATGGCCGCTTGGTGCCAGGGTCCCCGGGCCACCAGGCACGGTCCTGCAAAGGCGTTTAGAGAGTGCAAATTGGCGGCACAGAAGTGGGCAGATGTGATCTTCAGTGACGGGCGGTGGTCTGCAAGTGACTGTGTTTTGCTGTTGCCCATCTAAGGTCTGGTTCTTGCCTCTGCCCCGTGCCGGCCCAGATCACCCTACTTCCACCATCATCGTGTCTGCAGATCGCCTCTCATTCCCCTCTTCAACAATTCACTAACCCGCAGGTTGTGCAGAAAAGATCCTTGTCTTTGCACGAGTTCCGCTCCGCTGCTCTTTTGGAGTCGTACGGTGTCGGTGTGCCCAAGGGTTACGCTGCCACCACGCCCGAGGGCGCCTTTGACGCTGCCAAGAAGTTGAACACTTCCGAGTTGGTCATCAAGGCCCAGGCCTTGACCGGTGGCAGAGGTAAGGGCCACTTCGACAACGGCTTCCAGGGCGGTGTCAAGTTGATCTCGTCCCCCGAGGAGGCCAAGGACTTGGCGTCCAAGATGTTGAACCACAAGTTGATCACAAAGCAGACCGGCGCCGCCGGCAAGGAGGTCACTGCCGTCTACGTCGTCGAGAGAAGAGACGCCAGAACCGAGGCGTACTTGGCCATCTTGATGGACAGAGCCACTCAGAGCCCCATGATCGTGGCCTCTGCCCAGGGTGGTATGGACATTGAGGGTGTTGCCGCCAAGGACCCCGACGCCATCAAGACGTTCAGCGTCGACTTGAACAAGGGTGTCACCGACGAGCTCGCCACGGACATCGCCTCTGTGTTGGGCTACACCGACGCTGCCATCCCCGAGGCCGCTAAGGCCGTGCAGAACTTGTACAGGGTGTTCATCGAGAAGGACTGCACCCAGGTCGAGATCAACCCCTTGTCCGAGACCCCCGACGCCAAGGTGTTGGCCATGGACGCCAAGTTGGGCTTCGACGACAATGCCGAGTTCAGACAGAAGGACGTCTTCTCCTGGAGAGACCCCACCCAGGAGGACCCCGAGGAGGTCGAGGCCTCCAAGTACGGCTTGAACTTCATCAAGTTGGACGGCAACATCGCCAACATCGTCAACGGTGCCGGCTTGGCCATGGCCACCATGGACATCATCAAGTTGTACGGCGGTGAGCCCGCCAACTTCTTGGACTGCGGTGGTACCGCCACCCCCCAGACCATCGAGAAGGCCTTCCAGTTGATCTTGTCCGACAAGAAGGTCAACGGTATCTTCGTCAACATTTTCGGTGGTATCGTCAGATGCGACTACGTTGCCGAGGGTTTGATCGCGGCCACCAAGAACCTCAAGTTGCTGATCCCCGTTGTGGTCAGATTGCAGGGTACCAACATGAAGCAGGCCAAGGAGTTGATTGCCAACTCGGGCTTGCAGTTGTTCGCTTTCGAGGACTTGGACCCCGCTGCCGAGAAGATTGTGGAGTTGGCGCCCAAGCAGGCTTAAGCTTCAATGCTAGTAGATTGACCTCGGGCCGGGCACCCCATTCCCTCGCGCGGCCCCAGTGAAGTCTGTATTCGAAATATTCATCTCGTGCGTACCCCGACCACTCTGGTCCTGTAAAATCCAGGCCTGTTTTGTTCTCTACTCTGCTACAGTATAGGCCTCACTATCGTAGACTATGCGCACCGGCCCCAACCATTGCCACCACCATCAACGCGCACTCCACCACTAGTCTCGTCCTCCCCAACCGCCATGTTCTTAACCAGATCCGAGTACGACCGTGGTGTGTCGACATTTTCGCCCGAGGGCCGGCTTTTTCAAGTCGAGTACTCGCTCGAGGCCATCAAGTTGGGCTCCACCGCCATCGGCATCCAGACCGCAGAGGGCGTCATCTTGGGCGTGGAGAAACGGGTAACCTCGCCCCTCTTAGAGTCGTCGCTGATTGAGAAGATCGTCGAGATCGACAAACACATTGGCTGTGCCATGTCGGGATTGACCGCCGACGCCCGCTCCATGATTGACCACGCTCGTGTCTCGTCCTTGACCCACAACTTATACTACGACGAGGACATGCAGGTGGAGAGCTTAACCCAGTCCGTGTGTGACTTGGCGTTGCGTTTTGGTGAGGGTGCTTCCGGCGAGAAGAGATTGATGTCCCGTCCTTTCGGTGTGGCGTTGTTGATTGCAGGTATCGACGAGAAGGGCCCACAGTTGTTCCACGCCGAGCCCTCGGGAACGTTTTACCGCTACGACGCCAAGGCAATTGGGTCTGGCTCCGAGGGTGCGCAGACAGAGTTGCAGAATGAATACCACAAGTCCCTTACGTTGAAAGAGGCCGAGCTCTTGGCCTTGAAGATCTTGAAGCAGGTCATGGAGGAGAAGTTGGACTGCAAAAACGCCCAGTTGGCGTCCGTCACCAAGGAAGCAGGTTTCCAGGTGTACGCCGACGAGAAAACCGATGAACTCATCAAGGAGTTGAACGCAACCACGTCAAGCGACACGCAGCTCGAGGATTGATTACCGTCTAACGTCATTACTATATCGAAAGAATTCACGCCTGGTGTAAGCACTCACACAGCATGGACTCGTTCCGTCAATGCAATGTACTTGGGGTTCTCGGCGCTGACAGCCCCAAGTTGCTGGGTAAAGCTCTGGAGACACGCATTGAAGTCCACCCAGGACTTGGTCACCACTCCATTGAGCCCCCTCACCCGTTGGCTCACCAGTTCCTCGCTCATGTCAACGTCATCGAACTTGCCCGGAAACTGCAGCCTGTACTCCTCAAGTAGGCCTTGGTCCATCAGGATGAGCGTCTTTTTGAGGCGGCTTTTCGTGAACGTGAAATCCGTCACCACTAATAATGTGTCCCGCAAACACTGGAGAAGCGACATATCAGTGATCATTGTGTCCCGTAGAATGTTATTGAGGTAAAGGCTGATGGCGCTTCGAAGGTCGTGGAAGTCGTGATGTCTTTTGTTGTGCCCACTCAGCGTGGGCTTGGTGGACTGACGTAGTTTCACGTCAAAAATGTCTGCTTTGTCACCACCTCGGTTTGTGAGGAAACGTGTACCAGCGCCCAGCACCGGAGTTTCGTCGCTTCTATGAGCTTCGTTCATTGTTTGTTGGAATTCGGCAAACGATCTCCGTAAATCTTCGTAGTTCATTTCAACCACGGAGTGATTGAAGTGGCTCTCAAGCTCATTGATGAGCGACTTCATCCTCGAGCTCAAAGTTCGTGCCCTCAAAATTAGTTTTCTTATCGGTTGAGCGTAGCCCTTGTAAGTCCATGCAAGGGAGAGATTGAGCTCTTTCCATGTTGCGTCAATGAGTTTGCTGGTATATTTCAACAACATTTGGAGCTTGAATATGAGCTGATACTCCAAAACGTAGTTCTCGCTGATGACCAAATTGAGCGGGAATGGAAGTGTTGTATCTATGTTGACTCCCAAGATTAAGGGATCTTTAGGACTAGCGCTGTTCACAGTGCTTGTGGAGATCAGCGACGGCGGGCGCTGTAGAGACTCACTCACCAACCGTTTGATCGCATTAGAAGCCTTCTCATCGTTGAGTCCAGCAATCTCCGCATTGATGGATTTGATGTTGATGATCTCGGCAGCTAGGTTGTAGAAATCGTTGGCATCGATATTGAATGTTTGGTGTCTTCTTAAAATCTCTTGGACAGTTGTAAGTGTAGTCTCTGGTTCGGGCTTCGGAAGGCAATGGCTCTCAAATAGAGTAATGATGTTCCCAGTGGAACTTTGTGACTTGTCTCTGCCGAGATCTTTGAGGCCGTCTTGCAAAAAGTTGTCGATTTCGTAAGCGTCATTGATGCAATAAGTCTGATGGAGATTATCAACGATACTGTTCAAATGGTATCCCTGGAAGAATAGCTTCAAGAGGACCTTATTCGCTCTGTCGTAAAATTGCTGCACCTTGATACCAAAGTCAGGGGAGTACATGTTAGTGATGGCCGAAGGCGGCTGCAAGCTCGAGAGGGACTCGGGAAGATTCTTCAAGTCTGACGTTTCCACGCATTGTTTGTAGATGTTTAGAAACTTGCCAGTCGATAAGACTTTGGACTGCATTTCCTGGCTAGCAAGTGGGTTGACAAGGCCATCAAGCTTCACCACGTAGCGCTCATCCCAATATCTCTCCATGTTCGAGTAGAATATGTTTTTTGGTAATTCGTTTTTCTTGATGGCAAATTCCAGAAAGGGGTCTTCAACGACTCCAGTAAGCAACCACTGGTTAAGCAGCTGGACGTACTTCGTGCTGATTGCTGTCAATAACTTCAGCAAAAATCGAAGGGCTTCTTGATCTCCCTGAAATTGAGACTTGCGACGCTCGACTACTTGTAGAACCAAACCTCCCTTGCAGACTTCGAACTTGTTGGCATCAGAGGACACGCCAACGGAACCCAGCATATCGATGCCCTCCTTGATCGAATCTAGAAAAGTAGTAAAGTCGGTGTCTCGCCCTAGGGTGTTGTGGTGCACACACTGTGACACGCTAGTTGCAGTGACAAAGATGGGATTCCGTGATTCTGTCACACTGTGAACTGCACTAGTAATCTCGTACAAGTGTTGGATCTCGTCAGCACACGTGTTATGAAGCTCGTTGTCAAGGGCAGTGAGAGGCACCGCTTCATTGAGTGCTGAAGCCATATCAAACTGGATTATCATGGCGGTGTATTGTTCCAAAACAGCCCTTATCTCGTGGCATAGATGCTGGTTCACAGCCCCGAACATGGTTTGGTTGTAGATCTGGACAAACGCAGTAAGACCCGAGAAGAACTTGCCGAAGCGTAGTAGCTTCTTGAGCACCACTTTCAAGCTGAGGTCTAAGTGCTTGGCTATCTTGAAGTCAGGACCGGCGAGCCGGTCATGGATGAGGTTTGCATTGTACTTATCGCTGTATCGGATGTAGTAACCTTCATGGCCTAGTAAAGCGGAGAGGACATCCTTAAAGATGGCTGCTTGTTGAGCCTCTGCGTTTGGCAAGTCACTTAGGGGCGGGGCCTCTTGGTTTGATTCATAGGCGTGTATCACCACTGAAGATTCTAGACTCTCAGTATCTCGGAGATAGACTCTATTAGGTACTGCGAACACGGGATCCATTATGTAGTTTGTGGAGTCTACACTGATGTAAACAGAGACGCGCGGCTCGCGAATATCAATGATGGGTGGTGATGCATCATGGTTTATGGCTAATAAACTCGAAGATAATCATCACTTTTTTACCTCTTTTATTTCTAGCTATTCTAGCTCGTCGCCACTGAGGTCAAGGTCTTCCATCAAAGCCTCAGCAGCCTTCTCTGCTTCCTCCTGCACCTTCTTCAACCCACACATCTCCTCCAAGTAGCCAGGGTGGTTGAGACACTTTTTCACGAAATCCCAACCTTCGGCATTGAACGCGTCAGTGACTGTTTTCAGACACGCAGAGCAGTGCTTGTACGCCGGCGCATTAAGCTTCTGCTGCGAGAAGTCGTGAAGATATCCCCGGATCTGATGTGGCACAGCACCAAACTTGGTCCTCTCCGAAGCCCCAGCCTTCTGCCCCAACGGGTGTTGGAGAATGGACATCATAAGCTCTACTGCAACAGCAGAGGCAATGGGTGCACCCCCTGGTCTGGTGACAGTGCACATTTGGTCCAAGGTTCTGTCCGAGAGTGAGTCTTTGGGTGCAACAACGTCGCTGCAGAAGTAACAGCCTACTCTGTCCTCTGAATCCAGCGAGCTGTGTCTCAAGACCAAGTAGCTGTCAAAGCCCAAGGCTGCATTTAAGACAAGCTTGTTCATGGCGGTCCCCATGACCGTGGGTAACCATCTCGACTCGCGAGAGTCCATCAAGAGAAAGATCACGTCATGCTCAAGGAATAGCTTGCGTAACTGCTCATAGCTCTGCTTTGCCTCTCTCTCATTCATGTCATGCACCGGGTGTCCAATCATCGGCACCTTCATATTGTAACCCTTGGACGTAATCCCAGGGAACACTTCCCGGAGAGCCTCGCTGGCACGTGCGGCCTTGTAGACGCCTCGTCCATCGTCTTGGTAACAATCTTTGAAGCTGAACAAGGGCTGCCGAGCCGGGTTCGAGTAGGAGACTCTGCCGCTGTCGACAAAGGTGATATTTCGTACACCCCAGCCCATCAAGCCACGCGACACATAACAGCCTAGCGTACCAGCGCCTAGCAAAAGGACTTTTTGGTCTTTGATGATGTCCAAGTCAAGCGTGCGGGCAATTCTCCACTTCATCAAATGCAAGTTCAAATCCACTGCCTGATCGGCGAGCTTTTTGGGGTCTAGTAAAGTGCTGAGATCCGCCACCTTGGGGCCGAGATGCCCGCCATCGTTTCTCTCCCATCCCGTGATTTGAAACGAGCTTTCTCCAGGACGTTTGCCGTCACGCTGTAATCTCAACATATACGACAGACTATCGTTGCGATGAATGATCAAATCAAAAGTCTCGAAACCTCGCAAAGCAAGCATGAATAAATAATTTTTGAGTTGCGCCGAGGGATGGCCGTCAGCACTGAGGCAGGTGTCAATGTACACGAACGGGTCCTCTTCGTTGAAGTGATTGAGGTTGTAAATGGGCCCGGCTTTGGTGATCTGGAAAAAGGGAAGGGAGCTGGTGGCTAGCGCATCCAAAATCAAGCTTTCGTGCATATCGCTCTTGACGGAGCGCTTCACACACCACAGACTGTGCAAGAGCGGGAAGGCAAACCAGTAGTAGAACACGCTCTTTTTCAAGTCGGCAAACGAGAGAATGAAGTACTGTACCTGGAAGGACCCTGTGGTCTCTGCTGCCAGAATCATGGCAGAGCCGGCTTTTTGTAGATAGCCCTTCTTGTCAAATGCTTTGAACTCCTCCACTGTATTGACATTGAGGATGGTGCCCGCCATGGACTTGGTGAGAGCGTCCGAGTTCCTCTTCAGAAAAGACTCGTGGTCAAAATTGATGGTAGGAAGGGTGTTGAACTTGGTCAATTTGCTCGGCTGGGTCATGAAACCCCACACGGGTTTGAGAGACGAGTCCAATTTGTACTCATGGAGCTTATTCTTTGAGAGCTTTGCGAAAAACGACTGGTCGGCAAACGACTGGATCGGGCTGAACTTCAAGGAGACCTTAGCGTCGCCTCCTTTGTGGGCCGGGTCGTTCATGGTGTGTCTAGCAATTGAGTGTCGTATTAGATAGCTAGGTGTAAGTATGGGGTAATCTGTCTGCGCGCTCCAGATAGCGGGTGCAAATTACACTGACTTCGAATACTGAGCAATGCGGCAGAATGAATTAGGGTCTAAATTGTATTTTCCAACCAGTGTCTACTCCAACGTCATGCCGTCGATCTCGTCCAACAACTCGTCGATGCCAATCTCCAACGCATCGTCGTCCTCGTCCTCCATGTCGTCCTCGGCCTCGGCCTCGACAGGCTCTTCGCCGGCCTTGTACAAGTTGATGGTCTGTCTCAAGTCCTGGTCCTCCTCCAACTCCTGCAAGAACAACTCGTAGTCGCGCTCGGCCCGCTCCTGTTCCTGGCGGGCCTGTCTCGAGTCGTCGTTGGCGACAATGTCGTTGTGCTCGCGGGCCATTCTCTTCAACTTCCACTTTCTGTTCTTGCTCTTCTTCGACTTGCGTGTGTAGCGCTTCTTGATCAACACCACCTCGGGCGTGTTGCTGGTGTCCAACGTCTCCCACAAGTCCGAGTTGAAGTTGGTGTTGGTCAAGTAGTAGCCCATGGCCAGGTCGCCGGGATGCAAGATGGCTCCCAAGTGCGAGCGCACGTAGAAGGTGCGGTCGTTGACGCCCATATCGCTGGCTCTGCAGACGGTCACGTCGGCAAGCACAAACTTGCCCTTGACGTCGCCCGTGGGCTCCACGTCCAACACGACAAACTCCACGAGCTGGGTCACGTCTAGAAGCGACGCGAACGGCGTGCGCCAGTACATGTTGGCCAACAAGTCGGCCTTCTGCAACGTGTTGGGGTCGATGAACAGCACCATGTTGGTGACCTTGTGGCACACCACCAAGCGCGAGATGTTCCCGAGCAGGTTGGCCAACTTCTTGGGGAGCACGACGAGGTCGTCTCTGCAGATGGGGGCGATCTCAATCGAGAACGTGAACTTGTACAGCGACGAGCCGGACTGGGTGTCTATGCTGACCAACTCCTCCGACTTCTTGGCCTTGATGGGGGCCACCGCGGTCAAGAAGTCCATCATCTTGGTGGCGTGGTTGCGCTGCGAGTAGAAGAAGTCAAGACCGTCCTTGGCCTCCTGGATCGAGATCGTGTCCACGTGGGCGTTGTGGCGCAAGATCAACTGCTCCAAGTACAAAAACGTTCTCTTGTGGGCGACTTTCTGGCGGATCTGCACCGTGGCACGCCAGGTGTTGGTGGTGAAGGACTTGGCACAGTCGGGACACTGCATGGCAATCACCACGTACTCCACCTCGAACGTCTGCTGGACAATGGTGTTCTGCATCGCCTCGCCTTGCACGGTCAACTTGACCCGGATACGTCTCGAGTGGGGCTCGGTCCAGATGAACGAGGCGTCCACCAAGCGCACTTTCGACAAGCCCTTGAGCTTGCGCAAGCAGATGGCCAAGAGCTCGCGGGACTCCAACTCCGCTCTGATCCATTGCTGTGGGGGCTGCAAGAACCGCTCGCAGTTTCTGCAGAAACTGATGTTGGCCTCTCTGGGGATGCCCTCTGTGATGTCGACATTCAACTTTATACAGTCGTAGCACATGACAAGGCCCAGCGAGCCGTCCATGGGCACACCACAGTTGCAACAGAGCACGGTGGCGACGCCGCCTTGGTCGTGGGGCTGCAATGGGGCATACGACATTTGTGTGGTGGGATGTGATGCAGTTGTGGCTTGTCTGGGGTAAATTGGAATGGGCTAGTAGCGACGACCAGACAGGAACGTTTCGCCTGTTTTTCTCCTCTCGTAGTCTGTCGTTGCAGACGAATTAATTCAGAAGCGGTGTCCTGATGCTAGCAGTATGGAGGCGAGGATGAGGCCCCGAAAAAAGTATGAGATGAGGTGGGCCGCCGCTGCACCCGTGCACCAGGCAGTCGACCGACTAAACGCACCAAATACCGCCAGAGTCGAGGACGTCACCACTGCCCAGTTATGCCTGGGAAACGAGGTAACTCGCATTTGGCCGAGGAGCAGCCGCGGAAGCTCAAGAAGGAGTACGACGGTAAACACGAGGACGACGAGCTCGCCGAACCGGCCCGCACCTCCAGCCCCAAGGCCGAGTCTGAAGACGACTCTAAAGACGACGCACTCGCGAATGGGGTAGACAGTGACGACGACGAGGACGACGAAAACAGCGACAATGCCAATGGCGACAACGAGGACGAGGCCAGCGAAAAGAGCGAAAACGGGCAGGACGAAAACGGCGCCGAGGAAGAAGACGACGACGAGGAGGAGAAGCGCCGCATCACCACATTCAACTTCGACGGGCAGGAGTACTCGTTCAAGGAGAGGCCGTCGGTGCTCGAGGAGCGGGAGGGCAAGATCGAGTTCCGTGTGGTGAACAACGACAACACACGCGAGAACATGATCGTGCTCACGGGGCTCAAGAACATCTTCCAGAAGCAGTTGCCCAAGATGCCTCGCGAGTACATTCTGCGGCTCGTGTACGACCGCTCGCACTTGTCGATGGCGGTTGTGCGGAAGCCGCTCACGGTGGTGGGCGGCATCACGTTCCGGCCGTTCGACAACCGGGAGTTTGCCGAGATTGTGTTTTGCGCCATCTCGTCGACCGAGCAGGTCCGGGGCTACGGTGCGCACCTCATGAACCACCTCAAGGACTATGTCCGGGCAACCTCCCCCGTGAAGTACTTTCTCACGTACGCCGACAACTACGCCATCGGCTACTTCAAGAAGCAAGGCTTCACCAAAGACATCACCCTCGACAAGCTGGTCTGGGTCGGGTACATCAAGGACTACGAGGGAGGCACCTTGATGCAGTGCTCAATGCTCCCCTCGATACTAAGGTACCTTGACTCCGCCAAGATCTTGTTGCTCCAGCGAGCAGCCATCGAGAAGAAGATCAAAATGAGGTCCTTGTCGCACGTGGTGCGGCCAGGCCTCCAGGTGTTCAAGAACGCCAAGCCCGGCTTCAAATTACTGGCTAAGGAGATTCCGGGTCTAGTCGACAGCGGCTGGCTGGAGGAGATGGACAAGCTCGCCCAGAAACCAAAGCGCGGACCCCACTACAACTTCATGGTCACCTTGTTGTCTGAGCTCACAAGCCATCCCCTGGCGTGGCCGTTTGCCGTGCCGGTCAACAAGGAAGAGGTGGGAGACTACTACGACGTCATCAAGGAGCCCATGGACCTTTCGACCATGGAGCAGAAGCTTGAGAACGACGACTACGAGTCCTTCGACCAGTTCTTGTACGACTGCAAGTTGATCTTCAACAACTGCCGGTCGTACAACGCGGAAACCACCACCTACTACAAAAACGCCACCAAGCTCGAGAAGTTTCTCACGAAAAAGGTCAAAGAGAGCGCTGACTACTCTCACCATTTGGACTCTTAGCCGCACGGCTGCCCGGTCCCACCGCAACGTCCTGCAGGATTCGCGGAGTGCTGCTTCGCGTGCAGGCTGACAAACTAGACGTCTCGCCGAAGCGATAACCTTGTATCATAAAAAACGAACCACACAGTAACATGGCCCAGGTCTACTCTAGCGCTACATCCCCCGAGGTTGCCCAGAAGGTGGCCTCCTACATCTTGAAGCACCAGGACGAGGCCATTGCCGCCACGGGCTCGTTCAAGATCGCCATCTCAGGCGGATCTATGGGTAAAGTCTTGAAGGCCGGCTTGATCGACAATGCCGCCGCTGCCCCACACGTCAAGTGGGACAAGTGGACGGTGTTTTTCTCTGACGAGCGCTTGGTGCCCTTGGACCACGCCGAGTCGAACTACGGTCTCTTCAACCTGCTTGTGCTTGCTCACTTGACTGGGCCCAAGCCTCAGGTGGTCACTATCGACGAGAGCCTTCTCTCCGGGTCCGAGGGCCAGCTCGAGGGCGCTGACGAGTCAAAGGACAACGCAATTGCAGAGGCCTACGCCAAGGCACTCCCCGCTGACCTCAAGCTCGACTTGGTGCTTTTGGGCTGCGGCCCCGACGGCCACACATGCTCGTTGTTCCCGGACCACCCTATGTTGAAGGAGCAAACCAAGAGCATTGGCTTGGTTAGAGACTCGCCCAAGCCTCCCCCAAGAAGAATCACATTCACTTACCCTGTGTTGGCAAAGGCAGGCGCCATTGCATTCATTGCCGAGGGCGAGAATAAGACCCCCGTGCTCGACGACATCTTCAACAACGAGGCCTCCAAGCTTCCCTGCAAGTACGTCAACGACCTCCCCGTGTCTGTGTCCTGGTTTGTCAACGACGCTGCTTTGAAGGGCATCACCGTGCCTGTTTCCAAATACTAGCCCACCTTAAATATAACAATAGACTCCATTATTCATTACATCTCAAAGCCTCCATGTAATCTACGTAATCTACGATACAGTTCCACCATCGCGCTGGGAACGCGCACCAATGAGCTCCACACCACCAATTGGCCAAGAAACGAATATGGGTACGTGCTGCCAACTTCGCCTGTTAATGTTCTAAACTAACTCTTCAGGGGTGGCATTGTGGCTTTGTCCCAAAAAAGGGACGCCGTTGTACGAAAAACTAGAGGTTGTCATGAGCTCCCTCCGCACAGTGTTCCCGGGCCAAGCCCCGAAGTTCGAGCCCCATGTGACCATCACCACAAACATCCTGGTCGACATGGACAATGCCAAAGACGATGTCAACAGAATACTCTCCTCGTGCTGCATAGCTCTTCAAGCCCTACCGCGGGAGTCCGTTGACCACGACTGGGTCCGGTTGGGAAGAGTGGCCAGCAAACGCAAGTTCTTCAAAAAGCTATACTTTCAGGTATTGCGAGACCCGACTCTTGTCTCCTTTGCCCGCATTGTGAGAGAGTTGTTCGTTATATTGCCAGAGATGACTGAGGCCGAGCAGAGGAGGGTCAATCCCCAGTTGTACCTGACAGACAGCGAGGGCAACATGAAGAAGAAGACCCACCGCCGCAAGAGCCTGGTGTCCGAAGGCAAAGTTACTCCTCTTGATACTCTCCGGATCCAGCAGGAACTGGTCAATGCAGCTGCAGAGTGGTCGATGGCTGAGTTCGACCCACACCTTTCCTTGGTCTACAGCGATCTCCATCCCATAGACACTGCCCTCTGGCATACTATTCGGTCCCGTGTGCTGGACTACTTGTCCGTGGAGGACTGTGACCTGGCCGCTTTGGATGTGCACGGTAATGGGTTTTCGTGGGAGGGCGGGGTGTTGAAGTTGGTGCTTTGTGAGGGCGACGTGAAAGACTGGGTGGTGTTGGGATCGGTTGATCTACATATCTGATGTTGTACGTTCATTGTTGGGATTTATTCATTGTAGCAGCAAAAATAATATGGTACCAAGTTTACGTAATTTCACTTCAAGTAGCAGATTGCCTCATAAATCTTGCCAACTCTTCACGCTCTCAAAATCACGAAATCATTTATAAAATCGAGTTTCGATTGGACGTTCCTCAAACAGCGAGCAATGCATGAGATATACAAAGCAATTGAATTAATGACTTTGCTTCATCATTTTAAAGTCTTTGTTCCCTGGTCTTACACGATTCAGCTCTCCGGCCGAGCCTCATACTGAACCCTACAAACGCGCCTCTGATTTCCAACCGCGTCTACAAACTATGACAGAGTCGCTATCGAAGTTGGCTCTAAAGTGCTCCTCAAAAGTCGTGGCGGACTACTTCGAGTTCGCCATCCACAATATTCTATTCCAAAGAGGCATATACCCTGCGGAAGACTTTGTCACCGTCAAGAAGTATGATCTTCCAATGCTTGTGAGTGCTGACGATGAAGTGAAGTTATACATTGAAAGAATCATGACCCAAGTCAAGAAATGGATCTACGGGGGTAAGATATCAAAGCTCGCCGTGGTCATCATTAATAAAGCAACCACAGAAAGCATAGAGCGCTGGGAGTTCACACTTAATGTCAATGACGAAAAAAATGATCACAGTCAAAAGAGTAAACTCGACATACAACGCGAGATCCAAGCCCTCATACGGCAAATCACGGCTTCGGTCTCGTATCTCCCATTTTTGAATGACGATGAATATACTTTCAACGTGTTAGTCTATACTGATCCAACATACGACGCGAGAAATATCCCCGCCGAATGGGCAGACACCAACGGCGACGGGAAGACGATACATGGCGAATTGGACAAGGTTCAGTTTTCGACTTTCGAAACGAATTTGCATAGCGTCGGGACCTCCGTCAGCTACAAGCTTGGTTAGCTTCAGGGAATGTCTCACTTTGGTGGTCTCACCAAAGCATGCTCCTTATCGAAGCGCCGTCTCTTGTTGCCGATCATGAAGCGGGCCGAACCCCTCATGCCAACTGTGAAGTCCCACTTGCGCAAGTAGTTGTCTTGTTTGAGTAATCCGATGCTGGACACAGATTCCTCTGTGAGAATTTGCAAGTCGTTGAAGCGGGCTTTCAAGTCCATGAACTTGAATATCTGCTCCTTACCGGTCTCCTCGTTGATTGGCGGGAGGTAGTCGTTGAGCACAGAATACTTCATTTGATGCACATAATAGTCTAGCATGTAGACTATGCCCTCGTTGACTAATGATTCGGGGCAGTGGAAGCGTTCCATACAGTCGATGTTTTCGAGCACCTTTCTGATCTTTTCGGGGTCGGTTTTCTCGCCGTACTTTGACTGTATATCGTAGGGCTTCAAGTTGAGAGTCACAATGACTATTGCCAAAGCAATGCAGTGTGGTGGGATGACCAACGCAAGCGGCGTGGACATGATGTCGAATGACACTAACCATGCGAACATGGTCAAGTTGTAGTCTAGCTCCAAGGTTTTTGAAAATATCACCACCAATTGGTCGACCGAGGGAACGTTGGCGGCGCCGCTGAGGAAGTCAAACTTGAGCACTTGTAGCAATTTGAACTCCAAGCTCATGATTACTTTCCGCTGGATTTCCAACACGGTGCTGGGCGTGGTGCCGATTTGGCGGTAGACGCTTCGTGACTCACTGTCGATGTCTCGGAGTTTGTTGGCCACGAGTTGAATGTCTCTGAGTTTCTTGATGCAATCTTCATTCTTACAGGCGAGGAAAAAGCATGTATAGGCCACCAAGAACGGGTCCTTTTCGAGCTCCTGCAAAGGATCTTGGTCTGGGTTTTGGTCGGTCGGCTCTTCGAACGGCGTGACCAAGTAGTATCGCTGGTAGTAGTTCATGGCTAGACTGAGAACACGCAACGGGAACTTGAGTGTTTTCGTCACCTGGAAGAGAAACTTGTAAATTGAGTGCTTCTGCTTGTTGTAGGCTATTTTCTTCGAGTCCGGGATGGTGTTTTTGTGTAGGTATGAGAGCTCTGCGTGGCACAAGAACGGCCGCAGTATCTGGAGAATGGTCGGTTTTGTCGTCGGGTTACGCTGGGCGCCCGGCCCACGTTCGGGCTTACTCGTAGGCTCTGCCATGATGTAGGAGAGACTGTAGGAGAAGGAATCGAACTTGAGCCCGGAGGCACGGGTGCGCACGGCGGGATGTAGCCGGGCAGACGGTTGAAGTTTACGAGAAAGTACAAATTACGTTTATTGTTGCAACAGCGGTAGATATGTAAGCTTAAGCGGTGAAGGACAAAGAAACGCCCAACTTGTGGACGGGCTCAGCCAGCTTCAATGCGTTGAAGGAGGCACCCAAGCCCAACTTGACACCGGGTCTCAACTCCTGGGAGTAAGCCACGGCGGTGACACCAGAGTCGGAGATCTTGGCCTTGACGAAAGCGGTGGGGTCCAACTTGTACTTGGTGGCGAACTCGACGTTCACGTTCTGGGACTTGACGGAGTCCCAGGTGGCCTTGGCACCAGCCTCAACCAAGGGAGAGACCTTGTGGTAGTAGGCGGCGGTGAACACGGACAAGTTGGCGGTCGAGGTGACAGCAACAGAGTACAAGGGGTTGGCGTAGCCGACACCCACGGAGTACTTGTTGAGCTTGGCGGAGGCGATGTCGTAGCCCAACTCAGCACCGGCGGTGAAGCCGTCGTGGGCCACGGTCAAGTCGGCGGTGGCAATGGGGCCCTTGATCAAGTCGAAGAACAATCTGGCGTTGACGGCGGACTGCTGGTAGAAGAAGTTCAACTTGGCGTTCTTGGAGCCGTTGGGGATCACAGAGGTGTCCAACTCACCCTTGAGGCCGGGGGTCAACAACTCGGACAACTCGATCTTGGTGGACAAGACGTTGGCGTTGTTCCAGCCCTGGGTCAAGGTCATGCCCGTGGCCTTGTCGGCGTACTTGGCCTCGACAGACGCGGCAATGGCGTTGTCCTTGGCGGTCTTACCCTTGACGGTGAAAGCAACACCATTGGGGGCGGTGGACTTGGCGTCGACGGAGGCGGTGGACAAGTGGTAGAAGTCCTTGCTCAACAAGTCGTTTGTTGGCTTCTGAATGTCGGTGAAAGCAACGGGGGCCATTGTTGTTTTTTCTGGAGGGTGGGTGCGAGGCTGTTTCGGTGGGGAAGTATAAACCGGGGCGCGGGAAACGTGGACGAGGTCGGTTTTATATTCGGTGGAAAAAGGTTGGGATCGCGTTCCTGCAGGAGGCCCGGGTTGGCCCCGGCATTAAGGACTCTGATTTGTGGGAGCCTTCGCAGGGCGGGCCGGGTTGGAGGAGGGCAATTGGCAGGAAAAAAATACGGGGGGCTTGAAATAACAGATTTTGTCATGTTGACACTCTGGGGCTTGGGATGCCAATTGACGTGATCGCATTTCGGCACCACACCAGGGCCCAATTTGGCCATGGCTCGATTGTCACTTTTTTGGCCGGTGGGTCCGTGGGGCAATCCTCGATCTCCATTCTTCGCTTTGTCGCCGTGCGTAGGTAATTCCAAACTGGAGGTGAGCCACACCTCTGCCAAATGTGGCCAGGCGGATGACCCTACACAGTGCCTCAGTGCTCGAGGTGCCCTTCCCAATAAGCACCGGCTTGGGCGCACTGGCTCCCCTCATTTCCCGGGCCCCGCTCACCTGATCATCAGCCAACGTGACCCCGCAGACTTCCCCAGAGTTCGGATTGGACCACTTGCAAGCGACTGCACAGACGAGCCGGCTCTCGCAGCACCACGGGCCTGTTGACAGCTCGAGCCAATATGACCAGGTACATTTTGCTATGTCTGAACAAAACCCTCGTGGACCTGTTCCGTAGGTGTATCGAGGAGATTGTGCCGTACGCACCACTGATCGACGTGCTCCTGGTCTCTGCAGATCTCTCGGAGTACCTCAGGCTGTACGATATAAAGAACTCGGCTTTAGCGGCACCCACGAACTCGCTCGGGCTTATGGGCGGCGGCTTCGATGAGGCCATTGCCAAGTCGTTCGGTGTGCCCTTTGACAAGTTCGAGGCCGTCATGATGCACACCGTCACCGAGCTGTTTGGCGGGTACATGCCCCCGTGCACCGCCAACGTTGTTGAATTGGAAAAGACGTTTTCGGGTGCTGGCGTGGCTCTTGCCGGCGCCGTGTCCCATGTATCCCACATTGTCCAATTGCCTACCATGGTGGTGCCCGAGCCAGTGAATCCTCTGGTTGTGTTTGACTGCACATGGCAGTTGCTACGGAAGACCCACTCGAGATTCGATGCCGTGATCTTCCCGGCGTTTGCAGCGGGCTACGGCGGCGTCAAGCCCAGTGTCGCCTCTCAATTGATGGCTGGCGCAATTGGCCTATTCCACATGGATCTACCACCAGATACCAAGGCAGCGGCCATCCTACTGTTTCTCCAGAAGGACCCCGAGAAGTTCGGGAAGACATCCCATATTCTCCTGCTCCCACTGGCCGACAAACATTGCCTGGCCAAAATTGCCGAGTCCGAATACCCACTACCGTGGTCCACCCTAATGGCCCGTCTAGGTGCGAGCGCGTCGCGCGTAGTACCCTAGTATACCCTGGACGCCATGGCCTACAAATACACTTTAGGCTTCATACGGTGCGGAGACCACGTGCTCCTACTCAATCGCCAGAAGGCTCCCTGGATGGGCCGCTGGAACGGCGTTGGCGGCAAACTCGACGAAAAAGAGTCGCCGTACGACTGTATCGTGAGAGAGGCCTACGAGGAAACCGGGTTTCGTCTCGAGTGGGTGTCGCATGGCGCAATGACCTGGTGCAGAGACGGCGTGGATCTTGGTGGAGTCTACGTGTTCAGCAGCGAGGTGCTGGCCGAGCAAATGGCCGCGTACCCTACTCCACGGTGCTTCTGCCACGAGGGTATCTTGGACTGGAAGAAGTTGGACTGGGTATTGCACGCCGACAACCTGGGCGTCGTGGACAATGTGAAGATCATGCTCAAGGACATGTTCACCGCAGGAAGCAATGCACACTGGGCATCGATCTACCAAGGCAATGCCTTGGTGAGCTGCGAGTACACCCCCGACAAGGCTCCCGCCAACTGAAGTGAGCGGACGGGCCATTCTTATCCTTGCATCTATTACTAATATACATTACGTCGTCCAGAGACGAGCAGTGCCGTCTGCTCCCGCACTGAACAACCAGGCCTCCTTGGGGTGCCAGACCAAGTCAAGAACACCGATGCTCGACACCACGCTGTGGCCCGTCAACTTCTTCAAAGGCACCAACAACGGATTCGTCATGAAGTCGTCGTACACCGTGCCGTGGAACACGTGGATGGAGCCGTCGTCGGACGCGGTAGCGAAGAGCGGAAGGCGACCAGCGTGGAACTTGACCGACCGCACCGCCTTCTCGTGGTAGCGCAACGTCTTGTAGGGCATGGCGCTCAAGTCGAGATCGTGCCACAAGACACGTCTGTCGTAGGACAGCGCCAAGAGGTGGTCGCCGCGGGGGTGTATGTCGATGCCCGACAACATGCGTGCGCCCGGCATCAACTTCTTGATCAAGACTTGCTGGGCCAAGTCGTAGATGCGGATCGTGCGCTGCGAGCTGACAAAGAGCTGTGGTTTGGAGGGGTGGAAGCGGGCGTCCACGATGATGCCCTTGGCCTTGCGGAAGGGCGACTGCGACAAGTGCTTGGACACCTGGTGGATGAGCACCGACGTGTGCTTGGCCTCGGGCAGCACCGTGACGAAGTAGTCGCCCTTGCGGTGCCACGAGAGCTTCTTGACGGGCTTCTTGCACTCAATGCAAGCCACCACGCCTTGCTCGGCCTGCGCTGTGCTGGGGGTGTACCACTTGGCCACCTCCTTCTTGTTGGCCTTGTCGTCCTCGGCCTCGCCGTCAGAGTTCACGTCGATCGCCGTGTCCTTGCGCTTGTTGCCGAAGGTGCCGTAACCCCAGCCGGCCTCGACCTTGACCCGGGCGTCGTTCTCAATGTCAAAGCCAAAGATGGGCGGCACAACAAGGAGCACGTGCTCGGCACAGGCCACGGCTAGAAGCAGGCACTCGGGGTTCCACGCCACGGAGTCGATCTTGTCTTCAGGGTTCTCGGCAGTGTCGACAGCCTGGAGAGAGTACACCTGTCTGCCGGTGAGGATCTCCCACACCCGCACGGTGCCGTCATCGGAGCCGGTGGCCAACCACAAGCCCTGCGAGTCGATCGAGAGCGACCGGATGCGGCCGGTGTGGCCCTCGAAGATCGTGGAGCACTTGATGGGGAAAGGACGCAAGTCCTTGGGCGAGGGCATCTCGGGAATGAGCAGCTCGGGGTCCACCTTCATCTTGCTGCGGCGCACACGGGGCGCAAGGTAGAGATCCAAGCTTCGGTTGAACACCTCGACGATGTTGTTGGCGTAGCCGGGCACTTTGCGCAAGGCAGTGTACTTCTGGGGGAGCGGTTTCCTGTTGCGCTCGGCAGGGTCCTGCGCCTCGCGGGCCTTTCTCTCTTCTTCCGTGGGGAGGTACTCCTCGGGAGGGTTGTAGGATAGCTCGTGGGTGGGGGGCGCCAACTTGGGGGCCCTGAGGTTCATGACGTGGTCATTGGTCTCGCCGTCCTTCTCCCAGAGATCGTACTGGATGGCCTCCTCCTCGTTCTTCTCCTTCACCTGGCTGGGCGGGATGATCTTGCCGTCTCTGATGGCCCGGACAATCTTCATGATCCGCTTGGCCTCGTGCTGCGAGGGCATGAATCTGCGCTTGGGCTCGGGCGCCGCCGAGAGCGGCATCACCTCGGTCTTCGACGTGAACCACTCGATGGTGGGCTCGTACGGGTTGATCAGCTCGTCGGTGTTTTCGTTGTTCTGGATCTTGCGGATCAACTCCAACTCCTCCAGCAGGATATTCAACGACTGGCCGGTGTTCTGGTCCAAGAGGCCTGTCCAGCCCTCGGGCAACTCGATCTGTTCCAAGAGCTGCTCCAAGGCGCTACCCTTGGCGGGGCGCATGATCCGCTTGCCGTTGATGTCGTACCCGATATGGGGCATCTCCTCGTAGGCAGAGATGGGGATGTTGCCGATAGTGTTGTGGGCGTCGGCGTCGGAGTCGTCAGAGTCGTAGGTAGGCTCGATCTCGGGCTTGATGATCCGCGGCTGGCCGTCAGAGTATTTCGTGTGGTATCCTTCGTCCTCCATGGTCTTGAGCGACACGCCGCTGATCTTGTCACGAATAGACTCGGGCTCGGAGTCTCCGTCAGAGTCGTAGTCGGACTCCTCCTCGTCCTCCTCCTCCGCCAACAAGCGGTTGAGCTCGGCGTCCGAGTCTTCCTCCTCGTCTTCAGCTTCTTCCTCTTCCTCTTCACCTTCCTCATCTGCGCCTTCGTGGTCAGTGACAGACTCACTCTCACTCTCACTGTCGTCGTCTTCCTCGGCATCAAGATCCAAAAGACCCTTCACCTGGAGATCGTCTTCCTCATCGGATTCTTCCTGTGGTCTCTTGCTGCGGGGCTTGGTGTCGGCAGCCATTTCTTTGGTGATACCACCCTTTCGAGTCATGGGTACTTTAGCTCGCGATGGAGTGGAAAAAAATCTGGCCGATGCGCTCTGCACAATACGCACAGTAGAGATGCCCTGGCGCGGGGTCCTGAGACACTGACGTCTGAACTCTGGTGGGACCACGGCCAATTTGTCTGTGATGAACGCCATCCACAAAATCAATGCCATCAACAAACAGGAGCTAGAACGCAACGTCCCGGACCACGCGTCGTGGCACGCAGACTACAGCGACACCTCCTACATCTACATTGGGAACCTCCATGAGAGTCTAGCGGAAAAGGACATCTTGGCCATCTTTTCACAGTACGGCAACCCGACCCACATCAACTTGGTCAAAAACAAGGAAACGGGTAAGCCCCGCGGGTTTTGCTACCTTAAATACGAGGACCAGCGCTCGTGCGTGTTGGCCATCGACAACTTCAACGGGGTGCTCATATACGAACGGCCATTGAAGGTGGACCACACATACTACAAACTCGCTCCGGGCCAGACCGAAGACGACTTCAAGGTCGAGTACCCGAGCTTGGAAAAGCAAAAGGCCAAGGCCATAGAACCACCCAAACCAGTGGACGCCAAGGTCTCCTCACCAAAGATGCTAGAGGCCTCAGAGGAGCACGAGCAAGAACCTGCACCAGCAGCTTTCGACGACGACGATTTCGCTGACCCCATGGCAAACCTCCTCGGTGTCTCAGCAAGTCACGACAAAAAGAGCAGCCGGAGCAGCCGCTCCAAGCGTCACTCCAAGAGCCGGTCTGAGCTGGACCACGACAGAAAACACAAACGACTGAGACGAGACGGGTCTCGCGACAGTCACAAGCGGAAGCAGGCGTCTGAAAGCGTCTCGGACTCCAAAGAGAAATGAGCTTGGCAACATCATCTCTGGAGACTGAAGTCCAAATAGTAGTCATAGAAGCTGGCCTTGTCGGCTGGTGTCAACTCCACAGCGCTAAGCCCGTTCTCCAGAAACGCATTTTGCAATGCGCTGATGCTGGTCTTTTCTTGCGGGACAAGCTTGACCTTGACATAGCCCTTCTTTGCCGTGAGAAGTTTGGAGACGTACTTTGTCCGGCTCATGTGAGGCACGGGCAAAGACACCGTTGCCGGATAGTATCTCAACACGGCCACCTTGACCTTCTTATCCGCCAACATGGACGTAACACTAGAATCGAACGCCAACACGGCTTTGTTGTTTGTAGTGGAGCCCTCGGCGAAAACGAGCGCTAGCTTCTTTGGGTCTGGTGATGCCAACAAATGAGACAGGTCCAACACATGGCGGGGACTGTTGAACGGCATGGCGAGTACCTCCCACACAGTGAAAGAATAGAACTTCTGGTTCTGAGGCACAATTACCTGTATGTCGCTCAAGGAGCTGACATTCGAAGTGACAAAGACAACGAAAACGTCCAAAGGTGAGACGTGGTTGGACACCACCACCTCTCCAATAGTGGGCTTGCTGGCATTGACCTGGTCAACTCTCAGCTTACGGACACCCTCCACCAGCAAGTCGATATCTGACACCGAAAGGAGGCTCAAGAGCTGTTTCGTGATGGCCTTAGGTGCCACGGAGATGAGCCCATATAAGACGACAAGAAGCGGCCATTTGAGCAGCAAAACAAAAGGATCCAAAACATACAGCACCAAGGTAGATTTCGGACTCTCATGAGGCATGAACGGCGCAATGCCTGTGCCTTTGTCACGCCAATTGCTGAACTTCTCCATGGTGCTAGTAGTTAAGTATGAGCGATCGCGTCACGTGCCTACAACCAAGTACACTTTGAAATAACAAAAATACATGTTAACATTATATTGACCAGATACTAATATACATAACACTTGGCTTCCATACCAGAGTGTTGACTATAAGAGACCGAAACCAGGAAAAATCAATTTTCTGAAGGCAAGGCCGCTTACAACTCCTGAGAAGCCTTGGAGGTGGCCTTCTTGGCTGGCAACAAGGACTGGTGGATGTTAGGCAAGACACCACCCTGGGCGATGGTGACGTGACCCAACAACTTGTTCAACTCCTCATCGTTTCTGATGGCCAACTGCAAGTGTCTTGGGATAATTCTGGACTTCTTGTTGTCTCTGGCGGCGTTACCGGCCAACTCCAAGATTTCAGCAGCCAAGTACTCCAAGACGGAGGTCAAGTACACGGGGGCACCGGAACCGACTCTCTGGGCGTAGTTACCCTTTCTCAACAATCTGTGGACTCTTCCGACTGGGAAGGTCAAACCAGCCTTGGCGGATCTGGTAGTCGACGCCTTCTCTTCAGTAGAACCTGCTTTTCCTTTACCACCGGACATTGTAGATATAGATTTGTATAAATTAAAGTTGCAACAAAAAAGTAGAAGAACTCGGCTGTAGGGTGCGGTAGCGAAGTCTTTTATAAGACGTGGGTTGCCTTCCAGGAGCGCTCCCGTTCTGAAGGGCTGCTCCTGCAGGCGCCGCAGAGACTGCCTCCCTCACCCTGGCCACGCCTTCCGCGAAGTGTGCTCCTGTTTACCCACTGCGCGACGTAATTGCTGTCCCTATACGCGCCGCCGGGCTCCACGCCTGGGGGACCACGCGCACGCGCCGCGCACTATGCTCAAGTTTACCGCTCGCTCGCGAACAGTCCCTGGGCCTGAGGGCACTGCCGGATTGCTGCCGGCGTTGACGGTTGCACGGTGTTGGAGGGCGTACCGTGTGGCCGCGTAGTGCCGTGTATCGTGATACCGTGTAGCGTAGTGTGCAATGTAAGTTTTGTAAGTCAATTGAGTTTGGATTGTTTAGCACAGTGGATTGGCAGTCAATTGATTCCGCTCTACTCTCTGCCTACTTTTTGTTTCTACTCGATAGTGTGCCCGTCGTGTCTTCAGTCTTGCCACCAAGTCCAGGGACCCCATCAAAACAACTCCCAAGGCGCGGCGGCGCGACGAAGCACGCGGGGACCGTGCGCGAGGACATTCTGAAATGTACACAGCACGGTGCGGAAACCAGCACTGGTTCCACGGCGAGCGGGACCCAATGTGCAGTTCGCAAGCACCGACGTCCCACCGCTCAACGCGAATGCCCCCTGCACTCTTTCTTGTGGCAAGTAGTATATAATTTGGCGCATATCCCCATCGCCGCTTCCCCTAAACTTATTTCAAATCACAAACAAATATGGCACCAAAGGCAGAGAAGAAACCAGCCTCCAAGGCTCCCGCTGAGAAGAAGCCAGCCGCCAAGAAGACCACCTCTTCTGGCGAGAACAAGAAGAAGTCCAAGACCAGAAAGGAGACTTACTCCTCGTACATCTACAAGGTCTTGAAGCAGACTCACCCTGACACTGGTATCTCCCAGAAGGCCATGTCCATCATGAACTCGTTCGTGAACGACATCTTCGAGAGAATTGCCACCGAGGCCTCCAAGTTGGCTGCTTACAACAAGAAGTCCACCATCTCTGCCAGAGAGATCCAGACCGCCGTCAGATTGATCTTGCCCGGTGAGTTGGCCAAGCACGCCGTCTCCGAAGGTACTAGAGCTGTTACCAAGTACTCCTCTGCTGCTAACTAATCATGACGTCGTCGGTGTGATAGTTTCAGCAATGGTCATGGCACTGTGTGTCGCCCATAAGCTGAGGCGTTATTTCTCAAAGCACGTATACCAAGGACTGGTCAGTGTAATGTATATTGTATATTAGTAATGGATCCTATTTGTCATTTAATGTTGTTTATTATAGGCTTTACTCAATCGGACTGGGCGACAATTTATTTATTTTTTTCATTTCATCTTCTCCTCAGTGGTATTGAGCGGCCCAATTGCTAGAAGGAGGATCCAGCAGCACCAGAAGTTGAACAAGTGATGAAGCCAGTACGTGTGCCGCGTGCCGTAGAGAAGACTGTAGAAGGCGGTGTATACCAAGAGAGACGTCACTATGCGGGACAACCAGCGTTTCAGCCGGCCAGCCTCAAGTATGTCGGAAATCAACTTGTCTCCCTGGAAATTGCAGAGTTGCACAAGCGCAAGTATGGGCGCCACTGCAAGGAAGTTGTGGTGGGACGAGAACGGGGTGATCCAGCTCGAGTTGAAGTTGTGCACAAAGACAATCACCACGGGGATATTGATGGGAAGAACCCAGGACATTACCATCAACAAGCCAAGATTGAAATTCTGGACAGATTGATTGAGGCCGCTTCGATAGGTATCGACGCATGTCTTGATGTGGATGCCATAGCATATAATGTAGGCGAATTGGTAGGGAACATAGAGCGGGATCATGACCAAAAGCACCGCCGAAGTGACCAATTTGCCTTTGAGGTGGCTCTTGGTCTCAAGAGAAGGCTCGGTTTCTTTTCTGCGTAAGATCCTCCTCACGGCACCGTTCATTCCTCTAGCCATTGTTGTCAATATGAAGCACGCATATTCGAACACGTATATCACAGCATGGTTCAAACCAATCGCCATGCAGTAGAAGAGCGGTCCGAGGAAGGAGAGACAGGTTTCCTGGAGCCCCAAGTAGAATGCGTTGAGCGTGTACGCAGGGTCCAAGCTTTCGTTGATCTCATACGGGTCTTGTAGAACAACTGGGTCGACTCTGTTCAAAAAACTTTGCACTGTCCGCAGTTTCGTGAGTGGCGTCAAAGCCGTCAACACAAGGAAGGCTATGGTAAGAGCTCTGGCACTTGTGAGTCTGCTTAAACTAGAAGTATAGTCAGGCATCTTCTTGCTGCTGAGATAAGTTTCGAGTTGAATGGCAAAGACCAATAAGGCCACCGCAAGACACTGTGAGACCACGGCGAGTCTGTATCGTGACACAAGCAACATCAAACTCGCATGCCAGTCGACAGACACTTCGATTCTGGTGGGAGCTAGAAACGTCTCCTTGGTAGGTTGGGGAATGTCTGCCCAGAGCTGTAAATCCACGCCTTCTCTGAGTTTGGCATTTCGGAAAGGTGTATAGGGCGCCACGCTGTGAGCATTGAAGCGGAAGATTGACTCTTTGGACAAGCCAATTGTCCATTTCGTTTCGTAAGGATGGTCCGTCCATTGCCGCACGAAAGGCTGGAACAGCTTCGGTTCCATTGTTGTGACTTTCACTCTGAATTTGATGAGACTAGACCATGCTCCCTTGATCTTCAAGTTCACCGCAAGAGGCTGGCTTGATGGAAGCTCAGTGCTGGCACCCTTGTATAGGAGATGTGCCAATCCCACATTCAAAACACTCTCTGATTCATTTCGCTTCGACACGCTGAGCGTGAGAAAGCCATCAGATGCCATGATATGGTCACGGAACACGACAACGTGATTGAAATCACCCAACTCCTCGTCGCTGAGAGTCAAAGCACGGAACGGCTTGAGGTCACCATCGATCGCAGAGTCCGCGGGGCTCGCTGCATTCGGCGACGAGTTTGGCACGTTGTTAGCCAATTGTGTTAAATCTAAGCAATGAAGCGTCAATGAGTTTTGAGTCAGTGGCTTGGTGTAATCCAACTCATGGTCAGACTTGCCGGATTCTTTGCATAAAAAGACACCTTCTGCGTGACGCTTCATCTCGCTTATTTCTGTTTGTGGGAGCTTGAAATCACTTACCATCAGTATCCTGGAACCCTTGTGCAATTGATGTACAACGAACTTGTTCAGGGTGTCCACGTCGCCGTTTCTCCAAGTCATTGCAGGACTGTCTTGGCGTGATACTTCGTCTTCATCGAGCTTGAGAGCGAATGTTGATCTCGTTGTCAGCAAAGGTTTTGGCATAGCGTACTTCTCGAAGCCACTCAAGAAATGGCGCTTGAAAACGGCCATCCTCTTCTCCAAGGAGTATGTCCTGGAAGGGCTTGATGCATCGACAATCTCTAGAATAGCCCTCAGCACCACGCGTCGTAGTTGACGGCACCACACAATGGCGAGATGGTCCATGGGTGTCCACACGTCTGGGATACCTGTAGTGTACGCCGTGAAGCCATTCGACGGTGGGACCAAGAACCCAAGGGTGGTGTAGTCGGCCGGCAATACGGTGTCAGACATGCCACCGGTGATGGAGATGAGTGCCACATCCTTGAGTCTTTCGTGGGCAAGAGACTGGTCTGAGTGGAACCCCTCGTGCCAGAATCTGTCTGCAGCCAGGTACAACTTGAGTATGTCGCTGTCGAAGGTCAAGGGCGCTGCCGCATGCGGAGAGGCCAACGTGAGAATGGTGTTGATGGAGTTCTCCTGATACGAAGGGAGACTGAGCATGACACGGGCCACTATGCCGCCCATTGAGTGGGCTATGATGAGTACCGACGTGGGAGGGGTCTTTGTGTGTGTGTAAAGCAGCAAGATGAAGCGCACGGCCTCGTTCAAGTACTCTGCTTGGTCAAGGAGCGTTCTGCCGTGGAATGCTGTGAAGTCCTCGTTGAACTCTGCGGCAAAGAAGTCGATGTTCTTGGCGTTCTCGTTGGAGTACTGGTCCGTCATCTTGTCAAAGTACAAGTTGGAGCACTCTGCCGCTATGGACCGGGCCTGTCTGTAGGAGCCAGCGTTGCCTGGGATGAACAAGGCCGGTATACCGTCGAGAGTCTGGAAGCCGTCGCCCTCCTTCTCGGGGATCTTGTCTTTACCTTGCTCTCTGTATAGATATAGCGAGTACTTCGAGGCAAACTTGGTGTGAGACTCGTCAAACGACCTGATCCGGGCGTAGGATGGGTACATGTAGACACTCTTGCATGTGCTTTGGTCTGCTGATTCAGAGGACCCTCTGGCGTGCAAATGGGCAATTAGTAGGAGCACCGCAAGTCCAAAGAGCGACACAACATTGAGCGGTCTTCGTAGTAGATCTCGAAACATGGTCGCCGCTTTGTTGGTAGATGGTGCTGAAACAGGCTCAAGCCAATGCAGCGGGCGCGCAGACCGTTAGGTGAGGCCAGCAGCGTCATTTCTACTGATGATAAATAATACAATATAAGACACAATTCAAGTGCAGCGAATATGATTTCTTGATTTAAATAAATATGCGTCCAGTGGCAGTTCCAACAGCTTGGTCAACAAGTCACGCCAGGATGCGGGTCCGTTGCTGCTCCCTTCGAACAGCCAAATTAACAAAGCCCACCGCCTCAGGCGTGTAGGTTCTCTTTCTTCTCTTTGATAACGAGCTCCTCGCAGAGGTTCGTGGTCTTAGTAAGCTCCACGTCAATGTCGTCCTTGAGCACGCCCTCTTCCTTGCTGGCCTCCACCAACTCCTTCATCTCGTCGGTCGTGAACTGCCCGTCCAAAGGGATTTTCCCCGTAGGCACCTCGAAGCCGTCGTGGTCCACGGCCTTCTGGTCTTCAGTATCCTCAACGTCGTGCAGAACAAGGTCTCGGAGTTTCTGGATGGCGCTCAGGCGCACGTCGATTTCGGGGGACCGAGGTTTCTGGGGCTGGGCCATCAACTCTATTTTGTCTACCATGAGCATGTTGTCTTGTTTGTCTTGTGTTTCGTGTTCTTTTTCGTCCTTGGTTCCACTCATGGCCGGCTGGGTTATATATCTACAAGAGGCATAGCCCCACAGTTTTTTGCTCTCTTGTATGCCCCACCGCAGTCTCACTTGCCCTGCAACGTCATCCGGCATGTGCCTGACCTGCAGCCGGGGCCCATCGGGTCGAGATTAACCTACATCGCCATGGTGGCTAGGCCGGAATTCCAATACAAAACATAATCAACCACTAAGTCGCCTCAAAAACACCCTCGTTGCGGTGGCGCGTGTGCGTGTGCTTGCCGAGGCTGAACACAGCAATCCACAAGAGCGACACCAACAAAAACACAACGGCAAGCCACATGCACACAGCCATCGAGGCCCCCAACGCAGCAGCGTAGCCCGCCGCACGGAAGTAGTGGACACCTCTGGCGTGGATGGCCGTCTTGAGCACAGCAGCGATAAAGGCAAACAACAACGCAATCCCGGTGGGCGCTGTGCCGTGCGCTCCCACAAAGAACCCGGGGTAGCACAACGCAACCAGCACTTGGATCAAGGCAAGGGAAGCGACAATCAACGCCATCAAGTAGAACGCGTAGCCGGCTCTCGACGTGTTGTAGTACATCTTGCGGTGTTGCACAAAGTGCTCGGGCACCTCGCTGCCGTCAGAGAAGTTGTCAGCAGGCGAGAAGGGGAACGCCGCCTGTCTCTTGGTGCATGCAACCGTGCCGTCCACAGCAACGTGGCACGAGTTGTACATGGTCCATACGGTTCTCCCGTTACCCTCCACAGAGGAGAAGTAGAGGTTTCTGAGGCCGCCCGTGGTGTGGGTACCACTGATGTTGATGAACAACAACAAGAGCCAGGCTGCAGCGAGAGTCACGAAGGGAATGAAGTTGAAGAAACGTCTAACCATGATGATTGGGAGGAGGGGTTTGTGAAAGTTTGGATTCTGCTTGGTTATATAGCTGCTCAGTGTGCTTGCCTGATTGATAACATGTTCTAGGCCTGGTGTAATTGCCCTGTGGGGCGAACAGTCTGCCCTTCCCCACAATCAAGCAACAAACATGAAAAACATGAATGACTTTCCACAAAGTGGTCTTTGTTTATTCTTTTTGTAATTCCGATTAAATACCCAATTGGTGGGTCAGAGATGGCACCTGGCTGCTCGGACACTGAGGGCCAGTACCGGTTGCGAAAAGCGCTGCGCAAGCCATCAACACCAAAAGCGGAGCAGAACAATTATACTCGCCCAGACAAGCTGTTTCCAATGAAAGCAAGTGTAAAGGTAAACGGAGGTTGCAATTGCTCTCTAGACATGCTTATCGGCCAGAATAAGCAAAACTGGAATTTTGACACCCACTTTCATTTTTGTCGATAGTCCTACATACTCAGCATAAATTAGAAATAAGGTGTAACAGTAGGGATATTCTGCGATCAGACACAACTAAAGCTTTAATGTTGTGACAAAGTGAGACCCAACATCAACAAGGAAATTTTACTCAAGACTCTTTTACACGTATTTTGCAGATTATCACGTACATCAATTAATACAGACCGAGGCCTATTTTGGTGGACTCAAGGGACCCACTATTTACATAACGTCTCTCTTGCTGGCGTTGGAGTTCTTGTCGCTACTGCTCATCTCGACGTCGTTGTGGGGCAGCGTGAGCAGCGGGTCCTCGACTTTCCAGAAGTAGCCAATCAACACTGCCAAAAGTTGCAACACCACGGGGAGCCACACGAACGCCATCATGGTGCTTCCCATTCTGGCCTTGAAGTAGCCCTCCTTCGCGATAATCTTGACGCCGCTTCTGTGGATGGCCGTGCTGATGGTGGCACCCAAGAAGATGAACAACAAGGCGGCGATGGTGACGTAGCGGTAGATTTTGAACCAGCGCACCGAGCGTGTGTAGAAGGAGTAGATGTTGATGACGTTGGCAAGCACAGTCGTGAGCAACGCCAACAAGATGAAGGCATAGGCGGCCCTGCTTCCATTGCTGTAGGCGGACCGGTTGGAGAAACCCGAGGCGAAAAGGTAGGGCCGGTAGGCGTACCCGGGCAGGGAAGGCGTGCAGACGTTTGTGCCTGTGAGCTGCTTGCCCGTGTAGGAGCAGAAGTTGTAGAGCGTCCAGATGTAGGACATGAGGTCGTCCTCGATTTCCGAGAAGTAGAGGTTCCTCACGAACGGGGCCCTGGCACCACTGAGGTTGGCCAAGAAGAGGAAGAGGAACGCTACCGTCGAGATGAAGAACGTGAGGATCGAGCGAACAATAAACATGGCTAGAGGCAAGGGGTCCAGGTCCAAGGGGTGTCCCACGGCCGGGTTATATGGCAACCCAGGGTATCTCCATGTTCGGCCTTACCTCTGCACTCTTTTCCTTCTTTCGCAGCCCATATGCATGGGTATAAAGTGCGCAGGATGCGGGATTGTCTTGGCTCGAAAAACGGCACTGCGGGTTGCTGCTTACGGTAGCGTGGTCTTTATGGGGGTCCGCATTCCACCCCCGAGGCGCCGGGGGGACGGCGGTGCCGCGATCTGATTAGGACTAGTTTTTCCCTAGCGCATGTGGGCCTGGCCAATAGTAGCCCTTGTACTGGGGCGGGGTCTTGGCACCCTGCTAGTGATTGATCAAGAAAAATTAACAATTGTGAGCCAAGACACATCCTCGGAGACATCGCTTTTAAGGCCCGTGTCGATTTGAGCACCGGCTCTCTGACGCAAGAGCTGGAATAGGCTGTTCGATGCCGTTTTGCTGCTCCGTCTTGATGTCGGCAATTTTCCGGATGTGGAATGAGGACAGGCAGAATAAAGCATTCGGGGGTTCTTGCAGCAAAAGAGATGGCGCCGCTTGTGTGGGGTCGGCAGAGTCCCGAATGATCCCACGGAATTTCATCGCTCGCAAGCGAGTGGGCTAACATATGCAGCATGATCTAATCTAATCGATCAAACAATAGCGCCTCGTCCACTGCCAACCCTGCTCTGAAACATGGCCACGGAGTCGAGACCCGACACAAGCCGACTAGAGAAAACGCAATCATCATTAATCAAAAAAAAATGATCTTGTAGACTGAAACGTGGTACGCATTCACCCTGCCTTGTCCCACCGTAATCGCGCGCTTCACCAACACCACATGGCACCCGAGGATCTCGAAAAGAAAGTCCTTGAGCTCGAGGCCCTTGTGGCCAAACAGAGCCTGGTCTTGGCTAGTACAGGGAAGCAGCTCATGGAGCTTCAAGTCAAAGACGTCAAGACCAGAATGCACCTGCTAGACGCCAAGCAGCCAAAGTTCGATCCAGAGGACTACGTATCCAATGAGGACATTGTCCAGTTAGTCTGTGAGCTCCAGGGACAATTGGACCTGCTTGAAACCAGGACAATCAGACGTAACATCAATGCCCAAATTTCGCTGGACGACGCCGAGAAGCCGCTTGCGCCGCTCTCAAACAAGGACGGAGACGTTCCAGACGACTACCCCGCCACTTTGGCCGCTCTTAAAGAGCTCAGTAACAGCGAAGTTGTTAGACTATGCCAGTTCTACGAGCTCATCGAGGAAAACGAGGTCAACCTGGAACTACAAGCGATTGTCGACTCCGAGCACTTGACCCCCGAAGATGCGACGAAACTCCTTGCAGACCCACAGCACAAGGACGCTGCTGCCACAGCCAATGAGCTCTCGGATGAGGAAGTCACCGAATTGTTCGACGAGCTCTGCCGCTACATCGGCGTTCGGTACAGGCGTGGTATCACGTGGTGAGAAGCTACGGCCAACATGATCATTGATAGTGATCGGCCTGGTGATTATCGTCGCTGATCACCCACGCCCAGCTGCCAGTGTCAACACATTTCTTATAATATTGTGTTGCCTCCACCAAGTGTATTGAATGGCTGGCTTCTCCTCGGGCGCCTGTTCCAGCTGCGCGCCACGTGACTATAAGTCGAGGGCACTTACCCTAGTGCGCGCGGCCCGCTTCCACCACGTGACGGAAAAAACTTCACAGAAAATCAATCTTTTTTCGAACTAACGCCAATCATCAACTATGGGTAGAGTCATTCGTAACCAGAGAAAGGGTGCCGGCTCCATTTTCACTGCTCACACCAGATTGAGACAGGGCGCTGCCAAGTTGAGAAACTTGG
>JALBCT010000041.1:0-41893 GCA_030444905.1 Metschnikowia sp. yHKB443 | reverse complement strand
GGGCGCCGCGGGCTTGGGCTTCTTGCCCAACTGCAAGCCCTTGCCGGCGGCCCTGGCCGGCGCCCGGTCAAAGTGGGCTCTGTCCGGCTCGGGCTGCAGGTACGCCGGCACGGCGACGGGCTGGGGCGCGTACGCGGGCTCGGCGAAGGCGGGCTTGTTTTGCAGCTCCATGTTGCGGCGGGCCAACTCCTTGCGCTGGATTTCCTTGGCCCGGCGGCGGCGCTCCTCGGTCGCCTCCATCTCCTTGTTGCGCTCGATGATCTCCTGGATCTTCTCCTCGTGGGAGTCCATCTCCAAGAACGCCTGCACCTGCAGCGTGGTGAGCTTCTCGCGGTAGCCCAAGGTGACAATCTCGTCGAACGCACTGACGAGCTCAAACGCCAGGCTGCAGATCTCCTTCTCGTCGACAGAACGCAACGTCTGCGACGCCACGCTCACAAACAAGTGCAACGTGTCGATGTCCTGCAAGATGTTCAGCTGCTTGCTCGTGACAAGCACCACGTAGTACTCCTCCAACGGCTGGTACACGTAGCGGCAGTGCTCGTCTTCGACGGTTGTCTGCGAGCCCAGCAGGAGGAGCAGCGGGAATTTCGCAAGGAGCCCGGCAAGCCGGTCCTTGCTCAAGTCTCTGAACTGCCGCGACACGAGCACTTTGCCTCCGTGGGTGCAGATCGATGCGGCGAGAACGGCCATGGTGTTGTTGGTAGTGGTGCGCTGGAGCGAGCCAGAACACACCCGTACACCACACCCCACTCGAGCCAAGTTGCATCCAAATTGCATCCAAATTTCGGCAGAAATTGGATGCAGAGGGGACGGTAATGGCACTTATAGTGTAATTTTTTGAGGCCTAGGGCAGGAGTGGCTGGCGGCCGGCCGCACGGAGGTGCCACTAGCACTGAACCACCGACTGGACCAGAACGCAGTTGAGACCATAGTGGGGGATTACAGCGGCAGCAGATATGGACCCGACCGCGTCGGGGGAAACTACGTGTAGTCATTTGTCGATCTTAGCAATACTTGGTTGATGAGACAAATCTCAGCAACACCTGGTTGATGAGACGCGGACTGAGCAGCGAGCCCACAACCGACACTCGGCTGTTCATGTCGCAGGAACCGGCTAGCCAATTGGTCAAGAACTGTAAGTGGCCACCGTCCCTGCTCATTGGGCAGCTACTATCAACAGACGACGGAATCTGCCTGGCCAGGTGGAGGATTGGACGCACCTGCCATATAGAGCGACTCTTGTATCCAGTTGTTCACGGTGGGCTGATTTCTCTCCATGAGTGAGTATTCCCGGTGACAGCCCGAGACATTGTATCGGTGATCGGCTACAGTGAGTCTACTCGCATTTAATCAAGCGGAAACCCCACGAGGCTAACATGGCGAAAGTAGGGGAGTAGTTTCTTTCGAATGGGTCAACTCAGATGAATTAGTAGTCAAATTATGGTCTGCCGTCACTTATCGGAAGGACGACACTTGAGCGTGTTTGCCTCACAGTCAACGGGAGTTCACATCCATTGCAGATGTGCCCGTGCTGAGATACTCCGCCTACATGTGGAGGAAACATCGTAAACCAAATGATATCCGTTGTAATATTTGTGTGGTGAATCGTCAGCTGCCCATTACAAAACGTGATAGAATTGGGTTCGCTCCGCTCGATCTTCGAAACCTTCGCAATGAATAGGTAACTGCTACTTGCTGATCGTACATATGCCATGGATAAGTCTTGCCCGGCCGTCTGACTGTGGACATAGCTTGTGCGGTGTTTTGTTTCCGTCCAGGGTCGTTCTGACGTTCGATGAGTGAAAACTCGAGCGGTGGAGAGTCTGCGGTTCACCTTTGGTAACAAAGAGATTCCGAAAGCGGTGCATTTGCCAGTCCCTTTATGGACGAGCACCATTGTGCGGTGAGTGAGCAGCTGCCGTACACCCGTGGATGACATCTTGGGGTCCTGGGTGTCGGATCTCCGTCCACTCATGAACAGAAACAAGGCGGCGACGTTTGGCCGTTACGAAAAGACGGGCACCAAAGCTTGGCTAGTCGCATATCCTGGATGGTCACATCTGCCCGTCACGTCGTGAGGGACCCTAAATCTTGGGTGGTCGTATGTCCGTCACTTCGTGACGGACCCTAAATGTTGGGTGATCGTATGCCGTCACTTCGTGACGGACACATCAAAGTGGCGGGCGTTTGGCCCGCCACTCCATGACGGGCCTACTTTGTCAAATGGATATCCAACTCCACCCCCGTGTCTGGCTTGCGCACACTCTTCCTCTCGTCAAACAACTTGCCCAACTCCCGCTCAATCTCGTCAATCAACGCGTCGTAGCCACACGCCTTGGACCTGACCCTGGCCTCTCTGAGCAAGCGCTCGGCGGCGTCGTACTGCGCCAAGTGCAAGTTGACGACGCCCAAGCCGTAGGTGGCCAAGGCGACGGACTCGGCGACGGTCGGCGAGTCACGTGCGTCGGGCGGGAGCCGCTTGGCGCCCAGCACCACCAGCAGGTACGTCGCCTGCACCATGTCGATGAGCCGCTGGCGGCTGGCCACCACGTCCTGGTAGCGCTGGCGGTCGGCGGCGGTCACGTGCGCGGCCACTTTGGCCTGGATCTCGGCGGCCGCCGCCTCGTCGCCGGGCCGTGGCACGTGGCTCGGCTCGTGGAGCTGCTGGAGAAGCGCCGCGTCCACGCCCGCCGCCAGCGCAAACTCGCGCCGGAGCCGCTGCTCCTCGGCCTGGAGCTGCTCGGCCTGGAAGTAGAGGAGCGACGCCGTGTTGCACTGCGAGAGGAGGAGCTGGTCCGGCGGCGCCTCGGCAAGGAGCATCTTGGTGGTCATGGCCACGCGGATCCCGCTGGCCGCCTGGATGTCGCCCACGGACACGCAGATGGCCAGGAGGAGGTCCATGCAGTTGAAGAACTCGTCGCGGAAGGGCTCCCACGCCTCGGGGTTCGTCTCGAGCACAATGGGCTCCAGCGCCAAGCCGTCGGCGCCGGCCGAAAGGCCCTCGGGCTTGCCCTGCTGCGTGAGCTCGGCAAGCTGGACCGGGTCCAGGAGCCGGGTCTTCTCCACGCCCAAGCGCCGGTCCACCTCCTCCTGCGCAAGCAACAAGTGGGTCACGAGGATGGCCTTGGCGAGCAGCGGGTTGGCCCGGTTCAACTCCACCAACTTGAGCGCCACGCGGAGGTCCCGCTGGATCAAGTGCGCCCGGCGGGCCATGCCTTGCACCAGCGGCGGCCGCCGCAACACCGCCAAGTACAACGTGGCAATCTCGTTGTACACAAACGCCGCGTCGTCGGGCATCAGCATCCGCTCGTACATCTCCGCCACCTTCAACTGCACGCCGGTGTACTCGTCGCTGACTGGGTCCAACCCGGCGGCCCGTCCTTCCTCCAACGCCTGGAGATAGTGCTTGAGCGCAAGCTGGTAGTCGTTCTCGCCCTTGTCGGACTCGGCCCAAAGGCCCTTGCGGAGCTCCCGGGCCACCGGCCGGGGGAACGTGTGTTTCGGCCACCACATGTAGTAGGCGAACGCCGTGAGCGACACGGCGACGAACAGCGCCTGGAAAAAGCGGGCGGCCCGGCTCGGCCGCGCCTGGAGCTGCTGGAAGTGCTGGTAGTTGTACAGGAGCCGCCGGGCGGGCTGGCGCCGGAGACGTGAAAGGACCCGGAGCATGGTGGTGGTGCAGGTGCGGTCACATGACCTGAGTGTGACCTGAGTGGCCGTAGGCCAGGCAGGTCACACGCCAGCGGGTCACACCCGAATGGAAATAGCAGAACCACATCTTGAGCTTTAAAATATTTTGAAGAAAGTTTGTTCGTCGCTGGATCGGCGTGGCAGCTGATATAGATGTATTGCTGATGCGCTAGATTACTGCGGGCATGCCAACATCCGCGGTGGGAGATATTGAAAAGGCAGGCTGTCGGTGAGATGTCGATAAAATTAAATTATTAGTGGTGAGGGGATATTACATCATTTGTAGTTGGTGGGCTGGTCTCGCTGGATGCCCAAGCTGGGCCAATGGCACGCTTGAAGTCAACGGGATGGAGAGTCTCGAGGTTCATCCAAGTCTCAATTCTTTGATCGTACTAAAAGGAACCAGCAGTTGCATCACTGGTTGCTCATATCAATTGGATCTCTATTGGCGAAAATCTAGGCCCAGTCCTACACGCTTCAAGCTCTTCATTTGCTTTATCTTGATTGTTTCGGAAATGATTCTTGTAGCTTATGGGATAGCACAACAGGATGGTAAGCTGATGATCGCGGTGCATTTGACTCAATTACCCAGGGCGTTACTGACTGACTGGGTGCAAGAGCACCCAACATCAGACCGCAGGACACCTTAGAACAGTACAAGAGTTGAATATGTAAAGTGGTATTGTGTGGGCAATTTACACTGAAAGTTGATTCACTATTTGCCAGCAACGGCAAGAACTTGAAATTGGGTCGAAGTGCTTGGCTGCGGCTTTGTCTCATATGTATCAGTGACGACTCGTTGAACGGAGCCCAGAGAATGTAGTCTTAGATTCTAATTGTGGCTGATCTTCTGTAACAATCATCAAATCTGGTCTATGTGTCACACATACTAACTTGGGAATGGAGAATCGGGGCACTTTTGTAACAATCTTGCGTACTCCGGTCGAAATTGATTACATCACAAATCGTATCGGTAATTGAGTCTGACTTTACGTAAGGTTCAACAATTTTTGCACTAGAGGATTGATTAGCTTTGAAATCTTTTTTCTTGAAGGGAGTTTGTGTTGGTATCGAAGAGAGAGTACTTTGAGATCTGCTCACCTCACAAGGAACGGATGATGTTTCTAAAAGATACTCACCTGTCAGGTGGGGATATAATTCTTTCCGTTGTCAACGAATAAGCGAAACATTTTTGGAAACATGATACCCTGGTGAGACGGGCAGACGACCCTTGCAGATCGAGGTTCGTCTCATCTTTCAGGCGGACGGGCGGGCAGATAATGACCTAACATAACGATATTTTCTTGGAGGTCCTAAGCACCTGAGGCCAATAGACAGCGCAATCAACGGATGAGCCCTAGAAGGTGGCAGATGACTCCAGACTGACTGATCTGACAGTTCACTTTTGAGTCATTTGGGCACCTATTCAAGTCCACATGACCATGCTCGCTGTATAACCTATCAGACTTGAGGAGAGACACAATTGATTGAAGGATCCCTGTCTTTAAACAATACATTCAAGTGTTTCGAGTTGAATTATGTTATCATCTGCAACTTCATTATGATGCGGGTTGGGATATCGTTGGTTCTGACAAATGAAATTTGAGCTCAACTGCGAAAAGTCTCTGGGTCATTGAAACAAATGTCTGAGATTCATGAATCTATCTTAAATGATTATTGAGTATCATTCTGTGATAGCGAACCTCCCGAAGTCATTGTGCAATCTTTCCGAAGCTTGTGCGATAATTTCCGAAATGTTTTAGTTGACTTTTCTGAGTAAGGAAGTGACCGTCCAGAACAATTGATGAGTAATCAAGAATTTTGAACTTCTCAACAGCCGGAGTGTTGGGATCATCTGATCGGGACTAAGTCACAAAGCAACAGGAATTCTGTCATTTGATCATCATAATACACCTTTTGAATTAATTCAAGGATTGTGAAACTACAACGGTGGTCCTGCCCGGTTGAGTGAACTGATCTACCAACTTCCGCATAGAGCCCATAACTAGTGCAATTTCTATTTCAATAAGCGAGGGATTGGCATGTGTAGCCGCCGTCAATACTGCTGTTGTCAATTGATCAGGCAGTGTCAGGCAGTGGGGAGTTCAGATGATGGGCTTGGAGGAGCTTGCCTCTCAATGTGGTCTTAAACGCCAACGAGACAGAAGAGGACATCTTTGGAGTCTGTCCAACTGATCATCTGCCAATTTTGATGTCACACGCCTATGAGCTCAAGATAAGTGAGTAGATGCAATCTATTGATGGAAGGTGTCTCTAGTCGAGAATGCCACAATGATCCCCAGAAGACAAGCAGTTGGGTTCCGGCTCCAGAATCAGTTTCGTGCTCATTTCTCAATGAGCTGTAGGTCCTGGCCATGCCTCAGCACTCGTGAAGATCGATGGGCAATTCCGTTCTCTGCTGGCCTTGGTCCTCATCTCGTCTCGTAAACATACCAGCAGTAGTGGTCATCGCCTTGTCTTGCCGTGCGTGTCTGCTATTTAGAGAACTGCTATATATAGCGATCTGTCGGTGGTTGACATCAGGATGCGTTAACTCACGAAGCAGTTCCTTTGGATGCAGGGATATCCACGGGTATCAGCTCGAGAATGCTAGATACTGGTTTTTGATCCAATGCGCAGGTATGACAACGGGCAAATAGGATTGTGGAACTGCAGAATCAAGCAGACTTGTTCTTAATGCCGAATTGACATAATGTCCAAAGGTACTGCGACCCACTGTGACCGTGGAAAGATCTGGCTGGTGGTGTTTCTGTGAGTCACAGTGGACAAGGAGCCGCACATTGATCTCTGTTTGTCAATTATGTATTTGATCGTTCGTCTGGTTTCTTAGTAAGCCAACTTTTAATTGGTCCGTCCCATTCCCTGCCCGATAAAGCTGGACCGCAGATGCACGCCTTCTAATTCGCCTTGACGAGCGTGCTCTAGAAACAGCAAGCGGTGTAATTTTAGGGCACGGCTGATGCCCTGCACTGAGCCGCACCTAGTCATACGAGATTTTTGCTCAACCCTGCTTCAACCCTGAAGTTCATTCCTACCGGCCCAGTGCTGAGTTAGTTGTGTTTCAGATTCAGGAAAATAGCTCGGCTCTGCAACATGTAGCGGCCGAGCCAAGCAAACGGTGCCCTGGCCAGCCCAGGCTTCCCGGCTTTACACGTGGCGCAGGCCTGCACCGAACACCGCTTTGGCCATGCACGATTTACGGCAGCCGCACCTCATCGTTTAGACTGGCCAAAAGCCGAGCGCTGGGCTGCGACGGAAGCGGCCCCTAAAATAAGCCGGACCCGCTGGCTCGGAGTTGCCCTGAAAAAGCTCGGCCGGGGTTCGAAATAATTATCCGGCAAGAAGGGGTAAAGGCTCGGCAGACCGCTTGCGTGGAAGCCTAAACGGCGGAATTTGGCCCACCGCCAAGAGCCGAGCTGGGTCAGGGTGAGAGTCGCCACCGGCGACTTGGGCCGCGCACGCCCCGAACATCGCGGGACACCTCGTATACTGAGAAATCAAGCCATTTTTCCAGCCAAACCAAACCCCTCAGTATGTCGAACATCATGGCTGTCTTCAACCCGCCCGAGCCTCAGGACGTCGAGGAGTGTTTTGGGTGCACGTGTGTGCAGCTGGCGGTGTGTCTCGGCAGCGGAGCATACTTACTTTCGCCCAAGGCCATCCCGACGCACTCAACTGTGCACCCCATGTGGTTTCGGGCGGCGATTCGAGCAGGCGGCGTCGGGCTCCTTGCGCTAGGCGTCCTCCGGGCACGGGAGGCGTACCGGATCTCCAAGTAAGGTGCCGGTGGCCGTTTGGAGCCGTTACAGGCCACGGCGATCTCGGGATTCAATTCCGTTGGTGATAGAGCAACACGAGCAAATTGGCCAGCGGCCGCAGCCGTGTTATTGCGGAGACGATGGTGCCACGGGCTGCGGGGCACAGCCGGCGACTTGGCTCCGGTTGCAGAGCCCCCAGACAATTGGGCGCTGCGCCGTCGAACCCCGATCGGGCGGGCTTGCACAATCCAGCTCGGTGATCAGATGCGGCCAGCACGTTTGAGGGAACACGAGAGACGGTTTGGGCAAGCCCCAGCCCGGCCGGGGCCCCTAATTCCCCCGGGTTTCGCCTCTCCGGGACCCACGGGAGCGGCCGCACACGAGGCGATGGCGGCGGCAGCAGAGCCCGAGCCGCCGCGACATAGAGCAGCTATTTTCATAAATGCCGGCACTGGTTTGGATAAACGGGCCCGTTTTCTTGGGCTTGACCGTCGCGGGGCGGAGAAGTCGCCACGGCGGCCGGCCTTGTGCGGCGCCCCAATGACCACCGGGCTTCGCCCCCTTGCACAGTAGGCTCCGCCCCCCTATTGGAGAGGCGGGAGGTGAATGGCGATTATTCCCAGAGATCAGCCTGTTGTCTGGCCCGCAGCGTCTGAAACACAAAGTGTGTCCTGCACACGGCGTGCGGCCGCACGCGAAGCCATGCCTGCGTCGAGGGGCTTTACCTAGCCTAATCGAAGCGCCCACAGGTGTCCCGGCTAGCGATGCCAGTGCCCGTAATTGTTGCTGCCTGTGCTAGGCGGCGGGCGGTTGTGTGGAGCGGCTGGCACCCCGTGCTGTGCAGGACGTTGAGACGGTCTCTCCCGCCATCGGGGTCCCGCCGCAGCCCGTGCAGCAGCGAAAAACGCGAAGCGGCTCTTGCGGATGACTCTGAGTCAGGTCATCAGGCGACATTCAGGTCTGGCGTTGGAATTTGGCAAAGCCCAAAGCCCAACGCCAGATGCCGGGGCCGGGACCGGGGCCACTGCGAAAGCACCGTTCTCGCCTGACGGGGCCACACATGCCCCGCGTGCTTTCGGGCATGAACCTTCATTGCGCCCTATTGTTCATGTGCGGAACAATAGGCGGTGGTGCCCCAGTGACCGGTTCTTTTCGTAGGCTCCAGGCCGCAGCCGTGTGACTGGCCCCCAGGCATGACGGAGAGCCGCTCCGTGTTCACTGGGTCATGTGTGAGTCTATCCCCGTATTTTCTCCGGCTGTTCTTGCCCTGAGCCGGGCCCGTCTTTACCCGTACTAAGTTTCTGCCGGCCCGTCACCCTTGATCCGGCTATTTTTCCGTCACAGGGCAATTTGCGCCCGGGGGCGGCCACCCCCTGGGTCGCTTGTCTGTGGGGTACTGGCACCACAGTGTGGCCAATGTCCTGCGTGGGCCAGCCCAACCAGTCCGTTCCGTGTGTGTTGGGGCATTGGCGCCCCGGCCTGTTTGGGACGCTCCGCCGCCAAAGTCGGAGGGTTGTGTTGTTTCTTCCGTTGCTTCGGGCCGACGAGCCGCCTGTGGAGCTGGTTCCGCTGAGCGTGCCGCATGACCTTGTTTTCGTTTCTTCTGCTGGAAAAGAATGCTTTTGCCGTAAAAATATCTCCCAACTGGCGCAGGCGCCGCTGCCCCTACCCCCCGGCCCAGACGGTCAGCAGTCGCCTAATGCGTGGCAATTGTGTTGAAGCACTTCCGTGCAGGCTTCTCACAATGCACTCAGGAACAAAATAGTCGCGGCCTGGAGATAAGAACCTGTAGCACGTGCATAATCCGGGCAGGGCCCGCAACCGGTGCGGCAATGGCATTCCCAGATCCTCTGCATGAGGTCTTTGAGTTTCCTAGGGCGATGGCACTCGTTCGCGCCAAAACACACCCCATGGCCCGTCTCGTATACAGGCGGCTGTAGGGCCCTGCGTGGTGGCGCATACAAGCCATGCGCCGCTGTGTCATGCTCACAACCTAACGCCGCGTCGTAACAGTACCGTGTGCTTTTGCCGTGGATGTTCACCGGGTTCCCCCTCTCTTATTTTTCCGCCGTTTCCTTCCACGCCGCCTAGCTCGGTCGGAGCTGATCGCGGGGCCCCAAGAATTCCGGGCTTTGTTGATCCTCGTGTCTCGTGCAGTGCAGCACTTTCCCGGTGTGGCGTCGTCCGCAGAGCTAGCTCCCGTGCTTTGGCGGCTTTTTCTTTTTTTCTGGGGGGTGGTGGACCGGTGCCGTGGCGTGTCAGAGAAGCCCGCCAGATCACCGCATCGAAATGCTGGCCCGCAAGCGAACACCGCGGATCCCACGTAAAAGGCTAGCAACATTCCAGGCGTACTCGTAAGGGTTCAATTCCGCTACCCAAAAACGCAGACTTCCTATGCGCGGAGTGCACACGGGGCAGCGCAGCGATCTTTTTTTTTGTGCTTCTCAGTATTTTTTTTTTTCTCTCCAATTTTTTGGTTTCGCCTGCCGCTCCCGCCTGCCACTTTTCCCGTGGGCCTGTTTTCCTGCCTCAGCGCTCGACATGGAGGCTTGACAATCGCCATATGCGCAATCTTTGTAAATCATCGTGTTCTCACGCTGCACAGTCCTGCAGCCCGTCCTGCAGCCTCGTTTGTCAGATACTGCTCTCCTGTGAACTGATGTATATAGCACACACTCTCTGCTTTATCCTTCGGATAAACTTTTTTTTTTCCTCCGTGTTTTTTTTCTCTTTCAAGCGTGCACAGGCCTTCTGAGAGAGCTCCTTAAGCACTTCGATCCGCCTCCATCCTCCCAGTCCCCACCCACGCCTGTTCCTCTGAATTCCTCCCGGCTTTTTCGTTGGCTCTCATCCACCCGCTCGCGAATACCCTCACCAACCCGCTCCACATTCTGTGCCCAGGCTTCTGCTGTGGTGAGCCCCACCGATTTTCCCCAGGACCAGCCTGCCGGGTTTTATTTCCCACTCCATCGGGATCCCATCGTCCTTGTCTCCAGAACTCGGACGTCTCCCAACACCGTATCCGCGCCAGCCGAACCCAGTCGGTCGTGATCAACTCCACACCCAGTCTTGGTCTGTGCTTCTTTGAAATAAGGCTCTGTTCCCAAAGCCCATCCCCTCCAATCAGGACCGTGTCCCATCACCCACACCCACAACCTCCACCATGGACCAGTCGTACCTCATGGACCCGCTCGATTCCAAACAAGCCGCCGCTCCCAAGATGCGCCGGGGCTACCCTGGCGAAGACCACGAGAGCTTCCGCCACGCGGCAGCAGACTTCAAGTACTTGTTCCCCCAGAACCAGTTGTACCCGCCCAGTCTGCTGGTGCGCAGCGGTCACGTCAAGAGCATGGGCTTCCCCGAGATCGGCTCCCAAGAAATGCACATGAACGACCCCAGGTACGTCCCTCAGGACTTGATGCTGCTTCTGCGAGACTTGGACGACAAGCGTTTGCGCTCTGCGTACGCATACCCAATGGCCACCGCCAACGGCTCCATGATGGGCGTGCCCACGGGCATGACGCCGGTCTCGAGCTCCAACAACCAATCAACGTCCCCATCGAGCTTGTCGCTGGCCCCAGGGTCGGCCATGTCGCTAGCCACCAGCTCCTCGGTGATGGCGATGAGCAGTAGCATCACCAACACCACCGTCACCAACACCATCACGAACAGCAGCGGCCACATGGGCAGTCTTCCCTTCAACGGCATGATGTCCGGCGGCACGAACTTGCCGCAGCCCGGGCTCATGCTCGGGCCTCCCACCACGAAAAACGACGACTACGGCTTCGTGACTCCCATCCCGCCGTTGCACGTGCAGCAGCACCTCGTCGGCAAGGATGACGACGTCCACAAGGGCGACAGCGAAAACAGCATCCAGTCGAAGTGCCTGCGGTGCAAAAAAGAGTTCAGCCAGTGCCTCGTCATGACGAAAGACGGCGCGCTGGGCACCGTGAGCGCCGAGCCCAAGGTGTTCAAGCTATGTCACCACTGCCGCGAGCTCCAGCGTCAGCGGTCTCGCCGCTGGCAAAAAAAGACAAAAGACAAGCAGGGCGCCTGCCGCCGGTGCGGCAACGAAATCCCCCAGGAAGAGCAGCGCTACGTCTTGTGTCCGCAGTGCCGCAAGAACCTCCGGATTCGCAAGGCGAACCGAGCGGCCCAGGGCAAGTGCGTGCATTGCTCCGGCCCGATCCACGTGTCGATCATCAAGGACGAGCCTCTCGAAGACGGGCAGCGGCGCAGGTCGTCGGGGTCTGGTCTGTACAAAGTGTGCCAGCGATGTCGGGAAAACGACCGGATCCGACGCACGAACCTCGAGCGCATGGGCAACTGCAACCGTTGTGCCAAAAGCCTCTCGCCGGCAGAGCAGGGCCGCCACAAGGTGTGCGTCCTGTGCCGGCAAAAGAAGAAAAAACTGGGCAGCATCCTGTCGTACAGCGACGGCTCTGGCAGCATTCTGCTCTCGCAACCACTCCTCATGCCTAATGAGCACCCGCAGACCGCGATGGCCCATTCCATGAGCTATGGCCCGCAGGACTCGAACGCCATGCTCATGGGCGCCGTCGGCGTCAACAATATGGCCATGCCCATGCAGCCCCAGGAGTACACCAACGGGTACAGCCAGTTGCAGCCTTTAATTCTGGCGCCAGATGCGTTCAAGCCGCAATTCGGCAACCCCGGGATGGTTGGTGCGATGGAGCAGCAGTCGCTGTATGCTCCCCAGCCCATGCGGTTTCTCCGGGACCGCATGTGAGAGAGGTGCTTCTCCGATCTCAAGCGGCTCGCGTATATTACCCAGCAGAGGTGGTCGTTTATGCACTTTCCTCAATCTAATGATTGGCTCTGTCAGCACTCTGTAGCACATGTAGTGGCTAGCCCGGACGCAGGCGCCGCACGAGTATTGGTCCAAGTGAGTACTCACTGGCAGTACGCGTAATGTACGCTCTGGCCGGCATAATGTCTGTCATCGTGCTTGAGAACGTTTACCCAGCGCTGGCGGCTTGCCCGTCGGACGGGTGATATGCGGCATTGACGCAAAGAGTGGTCCGGCTGCAATTAAGGTGGTCGCTTAGCCATGGACCGAGCAGCTCCCCTCTCAATCAGCCGGTCTGCTGGACCCATAACCAAACGGGCCCGTGGGGCGGAGGACAGTGCTTCCTGGTACCACTGCCCATGTTGCACGCGGCGGACCTGTAAGCCCATAGCACCAGGCTGCCAAGCTTTTGGTGGGTCACCACGAGATGCCGCATGTAAGAGGTAACTCAAATGCATCATAGTCATGCATCTTTGCTTGCATGGCATCATGTGGTGGGAGGGCACGCGCGGCACATTCTATCACTGGAAGCACGCACGGTGCAAGATCTCATCTCTGTGCAGGCCTGATAATATCGTGCATAACCCTCGCCAGTCACAGTGCCATTGGAATCTGCGAGATCGCCGACCAGGGGATATTTTAGCAACGCTATCGTTCTGGAGACGCACCTCAACAGACGTAAGTAATTTTTTCCCCAGGTATTTTTTCGTACGGGTTTCATCCTTAAGGTCACACAAGTCCCATTACCCGAAGGTTTTTCGTAGTCACGGATGCTTATGCCAGGTGACGCTTTTGGTAATCGTTTCTCTTTGGCTGGTGCTGTGGAGTACTCCTCTGCATCGGCACTATGGCCAAGTAATTCTCGGGATTCAGTAATCTAAGAACAATGGGCCAGACTATTACAATCAAAACCCGGTCAAGTTGGGTGGTTTCCTGCAGATCAAAGTGGGTTTGGCAATAGGGGGCTTCCGTCCGCTAGCCGTCGGCCGAAAGCCTAGTCCTTTGAATATTCACAGAATCAGGTAGCCAAGAGAGTGGCAAACTGGGAGAAGCCAAAGAGGAGACTCTCCTATATATGTGAGAGGTCCAGAGAATTGCAGCCATTTCCCCTTTGGAAGTTATGGTACACATTGCAAAACTAAGTTTGGGACCTGAGTCTGGCGCGGTGCACTAAGATGTGGGTTGGAACACTTCCAAGTTAGGCTTCACCCTCACACACATCTCAGACACTCGCCTGAGCACAAGCTGAAACACATTCACACACACTAAACACACACGAAGTACACGCCATCCCATAACAGATTTACAATACTGGAAAGAAGGCTCATCCAATCAATACAAACATCCTTCTTTGACCATCCTATACACATTTTGAGAAAGTCACACACCACCAAAAAATTGACAGCTTGGACATTTAAACACGCACGCCTATTGCAAGTAAGCCGCGGCGGGTTCAGGTACAAGGAACCACACACTTGCAGCCACACACGAAAGATACTGAGCGAGTTCCGAGGGCACGACTATATAAGGACCAGCATCCCCTGCAATCCGCACCAGGCCGAGTTTTTGGTATTGCCTGCTTGCGTCTTTTTTCACGCCGGTGGCCTAAAGCTTGCAGCCACCTATGGCCATCGTGCCGACTTCCGCGGCTCAGTTTGACGGTAGACGCAACTTGTGGTTTTGAGCCTGGGCAATCGTTCTTGTACATCAAAACTCCCACATAAACACAGCGTCAGTTGTCCAATCAGCTCCACGCCCAGAAGCCAATCGTCGTCGTCTCGAAGCAATAATCTTCTTACTCGAGGCGTCAGTAGTGTGTCACCCGATACCTCCCCGAGCCGCCCCGCAAGTTGTCCTGGTTTGGAACTGCATAGTCAGCAACGCTATCAATTTTCGCTGCATCTGACACGGATTGTCTGACCACAACCCACGGCCATGATGCACGAGAATGCGTCTCAGTCGCTGGTGACCTCCTCCAAGGAAAAGGAGCTCCCTCCTATCCCGCCGCCCGACTCGGAGACTCTCCTCTTGCCGAAGTCCCTCAACCGGAAAAACGTCAAGAAGTTACTGTTTGTGCCAACAAGCACTCTCAACGACCCACCCCACTCGATACCCAGTCTGGCTCTCAATGAGTTCAGACAGTCCCCAGTCCACAAAAGCTCTGCATCAAGAGGCATGACGCAATCCCTCTCGGCGTCGTTGGAAAATTTGGACATCGCCCCATCATCCATCCGAGGATCATCCGCCCAGAGAAAACTGCGGACGGTTGTCAGCTCCATGTCCCCGACGAAATCAAGTCAAAACTCGCCGTCGTTGCGCTCCAGCCCCATGCCTTCCACCCCACTTGCCACAACCTCGTCAGCACACAGCCTCCGCGACGAGGACTTGGTTCACTTGAAGAACCTAGGTTCGGGCAACTCCGGCGTCGTGCTGAAGGTGCTACACGTTCCTCTGCAGAAGACCATGGCACGCAAGGTGGTGCTAGTTGACCTGAAGCCGGCAGTCCAGGAGCAAATCATCCGTGAGCTCCGAATCATGCACGAATGTCGACTGCCTTACATCATTGAGTTCTACGGCGCCTTCTTGCGCTCCAACAACTCCATCGTTATGTGTATGGAGTACTGCAACTGCGGGTCCTTGGACAACATTGTCAAGTTGTCGCCGCTGCGGCAGTTGCCCACGTACGTTCTCCGACAGCTACTGTACCTGGTGCTCAGTGGTTTGATCTACCTTTACAAATACCACAAAATCATTCATCGCGACATCAAGCCGCTGAACGTGCTCATGACACACAAGGGCAACTTCAAGCTCTGCGACTTTGGAGTGTCTCGTGAACTCACCAACTCGGTTGCCATGGCCGACACGTTTGTCGGCACGTCTACGTATATGTCGCCCGAGAGAATCCAGGGCCTGGTGTACGGCATCAAGTCCGATGTGTGGTCCATGGGGTTGATGTTGTACGAGTTGGCCTGTGGCACGCCAGTGTGGTCTGGCGACGACGACAGCACGGCGCAGACGCAAGGGCCCGAAGGGATCTTAGATCTTCTACAAAGAATCGTCAACGAGGATTCTCCCACACTCACTAACAAAATCAACCGTCTCATGAACGAGCCGTACGACAGCAGTCTCTGTTCGTTTGTGGATTCGTGTTTGATCAAGGACGAAGTCACCCGGAAGTCGCCGCAGGACTTGATGACGCACGGGTTCTTGAAAGGAGCGTCGACGGGAGCGTTTGAGCAGCCCGTGAAGGCCTGGGCGAAGAGCATCCGCAAACTACACAGAGAGACATACGGTAAGGAATAAATGCATGTATAAAAGCGGCCGCGGGCCGGTTCCTAGGATTCAGATTAGAGAGAGGCCTTGTTGTTACAAGAGCCTCGCAGGACATGTCAAATGCGGGTGGGATGAGCAGCTCGCCAGAGCCAGCTAGATGATGAAGGCGTTGAGTTTTACGTGGCTCGCCGGGTGGTGGGAGAAGAAGACCCGTCTGAGCTGGCAGTTGGCTGCTAGCATCTTGTTGATGTCGGCCGTCAGCCTGCACTTGCCGGCTGTCTCGTCGAGACAGTTGTCGTCCTGACAAAGGCGGAAGTCGGCGTCGCACTCGAGCCACTGGACGTGTTTCTTGCTCTCGCCCGACTCGGCCGTCTGTGTTGAGTTCAGGCTGCCTGTCAGCTCGGAGTACGCTGTCTTGATACTGGCGTCGGAGTTCTTGGGCTCTGCCGAGTGCTTGTTCATTGTTGCGAGCTCGTCCAAGAGCTCCTCGAGCAAGAAGCGGTCCTTGAACGTGAGCTTGACCCGGCTCACAGACCGGTCTGTGAGCTGCGGGAGCGGGGCCGACGTGAAGACCGTCAATGTGTGCTGGCGGCGGGTGAGTTCCAAGCCCGTGGCGATGCCCAAGGCCTGGGCCAAGGCGACCGCCTTGAAGTGCCGGGAAAACACAAGCACGTGGTGGAACTTGTTGACGTATGTGGCGGCCATCTGCTCGGCCCTCGGCACGTCCGAGAGCGTGAAGATCAGTTGGTTGAGCTGGAGCCGCTGGATCACGAGAAGACAGTCGTTGGCCTCCTTTTGGGCGTCGTTGAGAAGCACAAGCACCCGCGAGCCCGGGGCCTTGGCAAGCAAGCCGCACAAGACGTCGTGGCAGAAGGCAAAGAACGGGAGCGCAATGTCCAAGAGAAAGCACCCGTCGTGGAGCGACACGTTGCGAGGAATCTGCACCAAGCTGTGGGCGGGTTCCGGCACGCAGAGGTAGTCCTGGAGCCCGCCGTCGATGTTGGCGCCGTACGTGAGCGGTCGCTCACACGGATTGAGCCGGTGGTGCTCGTACGTGAGGGTCTCGTCCCTCGAGGCCGAGTTGGTGGCGGCACAGCCGGCACACAAGTCACGGTCCTGGAGCCAGCACGTGGACACGGGGAACACGAGGAGCCGGTCCTTGGACGTCTGCATTGCCTGCGCCTGGTACTTGGACGAGACCTTGGCGATGATGCGGGTGCCCGGGACCACGCTGGACGGGCCGGCAAAGTCCTGCGAGAAGTCGAGTGCCACGTGCTTGACCCGGAGAAGAAGCCTGTTCTTGGCCAGGAGGTCGCCCAAGTGGATCACGGACTCGCGGAGCTCGGCGGGCCGCCGGAGCGTCCGCCGGAGCGGTAGCCAGCTGATGTCGCTTTTCGTCACGTACAGTGTGTGGGTGAGGAAGTCCAGCAGCGGGCTGCGGTGCTGGAGCGAGATGGTGAGGGCCGGCGTTGACATGGTGAATTGAGTGGGGTGTGGGGGTTGACTTGAGGGTGGAGTCCACAAGGCCTGAGTGCTGACGCCGTGGTCAGGGTCCGAAGAACAAGCTGCGGAAGCGAGTGGCTTAGCGTCTGAGGCGCGTGCACCGGTTGCGAGACAGTGACGGGCCTATTGGGGCAAGATGCCGTCTGGATTTGCAGAGCAGGGTCTGGGGGAAGGAAGCTCCAGCGCAGATGTCTTGGAATTCCAGTGGTGTCTGCTGACCAAGAATCGGGGCTCAACAATAAGCGAGTCTTGACCCAGCGTGCGGCGCCCAGAGATACGGATGGAGAGGAACGTGGGGTGGTCTGGAGCCTGGATCCGGGGCACTCGGGACACAGAAAGACGCGTGGCTTGGTGTTCTAGCCTGTGGCACCAGCAATGCTTGTTGACGGAAGAAGGCGGCGAGGAAAAGACCCGCCCACTTTGGGCCTCGGTGAGCGAATACTCAGAGATTAGAATTTTCTGTCCTGTGCAGATCATGACGCATCTTTACGCTCGCTTAGTGTGCTCGTGTCGGCGGCTCCGCGCATGTGTTGTGAAACTCGAAAATGACAGATGGGGCACTGCCCGATTGGGAATATGCTCTACAGACGTGTCAGAGAGGCACGGGCCTCGTGCAACGTTCCACGGTCAAACACTGTGGCGGGAATGCTGCCCTCCAGCAAACCCGAACCCCCTGGCCACGACCTGCGTTAAAACTGAAACCCCGGCTGCACTCTGCAACACTTGGCCCAGGTCCTGAGAGCCTCAACAATAATTGCCTAGTTGGAACAAAGTGCGAGCAGCTGCGCTTCGGTGCAGGCGGCAGCGAACCGTCTACGTGTGGAAGCGTGCCTGGGAAACAGGGCCAGGAAATACGAATGTTTTGGGCAATGGCGGTTGCAGCCCGGGAATATACCCCCGCCGACTCGTATTATTATTTGCGGGCCATTGGTCAACTCATGGAATTGACAGCCTCAGCCCCTAACAAAGCTTAATTTGCCCCAAGACTGGGCAGACGTTATTGGCGGCACTTGCGCGGAGCAGGGGTCCGGTCTTCGCTTGTCGCGACGCGTCTGGGCTCACAACCACAATAGCCGACGCGACTGATTCGCCAGATTGGTGTTTATTTCTTGACCCAGCCGGCACACGCGGCGCAAGGGGGCCTCGACCGTGTTAGCACCCTGTTGTTGACCGGTGCCCAGTAACGGCATTATCTTCTACATCAATGTAATCCGGGGAACTTTGCAACGTCGTTCGGCTCGGTCCTGTATACTACCCGCCTAGTCCCGCCAGCTGCATTCCATCACCTTGGCGGGCAGCAGCCGCCTCGAGAATGCCACTAGCGTGCACCATAACCTGACGTATGTAGTTCGTGTATGCTGCGAACGATGGTCGCCGGACCAGCACTTGGGTAACCTATTTTTGTCGAAATGGAGCAAGTGAAAGGGGAAGTCCATGGTGCCAGGCCAGCACAACGTGACGTTAACGCCAATAGACACTGCTCACGGTGGGTAGATGCCAAATAAGCTGCTCACTTCATGCGCCATTGTGAAAAATACGGCCCAAGTCGTCGAGAAACTCCAGAGGGCCTATGGCTCGATGCGGCATCTGACCTCAATGGCTTGCTCCGGGGTCCGACAATCACCCAATGTCACAAACGCTTCCGGAAACGGAGATCGACAGAGGATCCCCGACTGGTCTCGCGAATGACACTTTGGGCATTGTGCACCATGACCTGAAAGTCCATTCTCCTTTGTTGTCGCAACGGTGTTCGATCTGCGTCTCTCAATCCCAATCGGTAACTGACAGAACAACCCCGAATGGCATCAAGAGTGGCGCCTCGGGCGCTGTAACCCTAACCCGGAAATGGAGACTGTTCTCTTCTGGTTGCATCCGGGATTGATCTGCAGCTCTTCTTCCCGATCGGTGACCGACAGCAGAATCCCAATTGGTATCAAGAATGGCGTCTGAGGCGCTGTACTCCGTAACCAGAGAGTAAAGTCCTACCCTTGTTGTCCGTCCGAGGTTAATCTGCAGCTCTCTTTCGCAAACGGTCACCGACAGGAGACTCCCGATTGGATGACTCCGTGGCACCCTGGGCATAATTCATAATCTGGTTGTGAAGTCGTTTCAAATCGTATGGCGTTCCCGATCAGTACCGTCAGGGAATTCCCGATTGGTATCACGGTCGAGCTCTCGGTCACTGATCATAACCTAGGGAGCTCACCTCGTTTGCGGGGAACTGGCCAACCGCGCAGCCAGGCGCTCGCCTGTCCGTCTCTCCTCTTCCTCCAAAAGCAGTAGCTTGATGGCCTCCTCGACCATGCGGTCTTCCAAAGACATCAACATCAGCGGCCGGTTGCTGTCGCCAATGAGCAAGTTCAGAGCGTGGATGGCGCTTGCGGTGGCGGCCTTGCGGGCAAGTTTGCTTCTGGCCGCCGCCAACTTCACCTCCCAGTCTGGCCGGATGTAATCTGTGAGGATCACCGTGTCGGAGTCGGCGGCCACCGACGAGCGGCGCCTGGGTTTGCGCTGGGCTCGGCTGAGCACAGGTGATGCCTCGCTCTCAACAACAGCTGTGTCTGCGTCCTTGTCTTCCGTCGCGTCTGCCGTGGCGTCCGTGGCTTCGGCTTCCGAGGTTTCCATGATGGCTGAGTAGGCTCTGAAGGCGCCTGGAGTCGTCGGGGCGCCAATTCCCACGTATAAATCGCGCGGAGGCTCGTAGGTGACGCCAAAGTTGGGCATGGCGCAGTATGGACACTTTGCCGGCTCAGACAAGAGCGTGTGCGGGTTCTCGGAGTCTTCATCCTGCGGCGGGTGAGGGTCCAAGCGCTTGATCTGGACAAAGCACTCGGTACAGATGGGCTGTCGGCAGCAGCGGCTGTTGTTGAGCGGCTGTGGGAAGTAGAGGAAGCAGATGGGGCACTCGGACGCGTTGCCGTAGAGCCGCGTGAGGAGGTCGGTCAGCGGCAAGCTCGGGTCGGTGCCCTTCCGGCGGGCCTCTTCGTACTCGGTCTCAGAATCCTGCTGCTTGCGCTTGACGCGCTCGAGCATGGCGGCGTGAAGCCGTTTCTGTTCCTGCCGCTTGTGGTAGTTCAGCAGCCGGTGGGGCTTGTGGTCGTCTTCCTCGTCCTCGTCGTTGCTTTCGTAAGCAGCGTCCAACGCGTGTAGCGGCAGCTGCCGGACGAGCGTGACGAGTTCCGAGGGCGTCCACAGCTCGTCAAAGTCCTGGAGCGGCGTGAAGAACGGCGCAAGCCGGCGCTCCACGATAAGCGTCCGCACGACTTGTGTGTCGAAGTCGAGGTTCAGCTTGTACGTGCCAAACGGCGCAAGATAGCCGCCGTCAACCAGCTCCCGGAACCGCACCACGAGATCCATGTGGTGCTTCTCTCGCGACCGGAGACGGTCTTCCTTACCTGCCAGGCGCAGGCTCCCGCTTGAGGCAGTGTGGCGGCGGTGTGGGCGTCTAGCTGGTACCGTCTGGCTCAGAAGCGACAGCAGCCGCAGCCGTGTTTCCTTGGTCGGGACGTTTCCCATGTTGGGGTGTGTTGCAGAAAGAGTTAGGCAGAGGGTGGGTGGTTCAGCTCGAAGATTGGTGATCCGAGCACGGGTGGTGTTGCAAACTGGATGTGTGCCTTATGTGGTATGACCAGTGCGGTGTGAGACTGTTGCAGTGTGTGACTAATGTGGTGTGTGACTAGTGCCGTGTGTGTGGGCGTGTGGGCGTGTGGGTGTGCTGAATGTGGGTGTGCTGAATGTGGGTGTGCTGAATGTGTGGTTGACACTTGGTGTGGAATGTGGGGAGTCCGCGTGTCGCTGGCGCAATCTGTGTGAACAGACGGGGGCTGGCGTAATGTGTGAATGCCGGTGGCGGTAGTTCCGGGAATGTGTGAGGTTCAGGAATAGATCCGGCAAGTATTTATAAATTCCACAGACTTGTTAGAGACGCTGGAAAGGGGCCCGGCTGGGTCGTGCAGGACTAGCGGTCGTATCCGTGACCCGAGGCAGTGTTGAAGCGCTTACGGGCGGAGATCAGAATTTCGCGGTTCGGACGCCTCGTTCTTTGTTCTAGCTGGCGTTATCTTTGATGGGTGGTGAACAAAGACAGTCAAGATTAGCCGCCGAGGGTAAATGTGGTATGAGCCTGGAAATATGGTTTGAAGTACTTAGGGGCGGCAAACAGCATAAGCCTTGCTGCCACTGCAGGTCACGTGCGGCATGTCGCGTGGACCGGCACCCCGGTGCGGGATGCCGGACGGGCCGACATGTCAAAATGTCGCGTGACTCGCATCGATGCTTCGGTGCGGAGGTACCCCGGATTCCAACTGACTCTGTTCGGGGTTAGCACCAGACAGTATAAATCGTGATGCGCTGATTTGACGAAGCCGACGCTACTGGATATAATACAGTGCTTGGGCCAATGCCGGAAGTGTCAAGCTTCGTCGCATTATTGTTTAGTTACTGTTGGCTCGAGACAGCCTACTCTCTCTACTGACGGGTTGTATTTGCTATAGTAATGGGGTGAGTTGAGGTGGTTTGGTCTGTAGCTAGGCCCAAACACTCGGATTCAATGAATGCTATGATGAATTCCAAATAAGCTATACTCGCGTGTTTGAGGTCCTTCTCAGCGAACCCTCTCTACATGCTAAAGTACAAGTATTCTGAAGACCGGTCAACTAAAGGATCTCTGACTTAGGCTCGGTATGATTAGTGCCACTCAAACCACCTACCACCCAATAATTATCTACAACCCCTATTTTCGGGCTACGTGATTTTTGAGCATTTATTGGCTTGGGTGAGCATGGCCGACTCCATACTGTTCTAGTATACCATGAGATTGGAATATACACGAATGTGCTTGACGACAGGGAAGACACAAATAACAACTTGCTTACTTGAATTGCTCCTTTTTATCTGTCTGATGACTTCAGTGGCTAGCAAGTACAGGTCTTCACCTTACAACCGTTTTTGGGTGCAAATCACCCAATCGGGAAGTCCCTTGTGAGTAAGCTTACAAAATTCACCCCAACTGTGCACTAATCTTTCTATAAATTGCTTTATGACTGAGTATAATCACCTGCACTGAGTCGGCTTGCGTAAGCTCGAAGCAACTATCCCACAAGAAAATGCTCCCTGGCTTGAAATGCTCTCTTGAAGTCCACTTCTTCGAGTAAAGTCAAAAGCAAAGCCTGCACGTGAACTCAGCGATAAATCTAGTCACAGCTCTGTCTTTCAATAGTGCTGGTAGATTCCGTTCATTTACGAGTAGGCGAGGCATACCCTTTGCTTCAATGGAACCCAACCCAGCACCTCAATACAGCACATGTCAAACTGTCCCTCAGTAGTTAGTTGAGTTCGGGGCTCTAACAGAAAGACTCAACAGGAAAACATTTTGCGGTATCTCACGTTTCTGACGCTGGACCAACATAATTATTAGTCTCCCAATCCCTCGGAAGTGGTTCCCTTCACCCCCGGGGATTCCTATTGTTTCCGACTTCTGCCCCCTGCTGCCTTCTGCAAATACTCTAGTTGCGCTGGATGTATTCAGATAGGGTCAACGGAAGTAGCCTGCTAGACCCAGAACGCAACATGCACTGTTTAAGAGCTCAGGATTTGACTGAAAAGGCAGAGGCCTTGTAAGGCCTGTTTCCGCAAATCTAAACTTGGGGCTGGCAAAATATTGACATTGGTGCGGACACCGTGATGCTGGAGATCGCCCATGCATGTGGACAATGACATCCATATTTTATGTCAGCAAAACACGAAATATGTCTTCTCTGGTGGGAGGCATAGTGGCTGGCTATTATAAAGGCAATGCCTCGGATAGCTGAATGCTTGCTCCACAGACATAATTTTCCCCACCTATATCTACGACCTTTCTCCTCAAATTCAGTTTTCAGGAGTGACGCCGATCCTGTACTCGTACGGGGCTCTTTCCTCGCCATTACACGAGTTACGCCTCCCCTCTTGCGGCTTATCTGGGTGCAAACCCGGTTTTCCAAAACGGAGAAAGTGGCTCCAACTGAATCAGCAGACAGTGTTCTGCAATCGGATATTTAACTGAATGATTGGGGACTTGGAAAGTAGGCATGACTCTGCCTGCCTCTGCTTCCACGTCTTAATGACTGAGTCAGTTCTTTTCAAAGGATCTTCTTCACACTAGCAGTCCTGAGCCAATTGCTTCACGTCCTCAGAAATGTTCAACCCGTGGAGGTTGCAACGGTGAGGAAAGAATAGCCGCTTCATCAATGAGCACTGGGGACAATCAAAGTGAGATGATCAATGATTGGCTGTTGGAAATAGTCCTGGGCTCGTTTCTAGGACTTGCAAGACGGTGATTCAGGGGAGGTCTTGACCTCACGCCGTGCCAAACCAACTGGCAGTTGCAGAAGTCATTAAGTTCGGCCGCTACTTGATTTTCCAAAGCGAACCAAGACCCTTCAGCATTTGTGGTCCTCAAGGCTCAATTGAACTCACACTACTCCAGCTCATTGGCACGATGCCCCAGACTCCAGCACCAGCCGCTGTCGTCAAAGAAGAATGAGGAGTAAGGAAAGGATTAAGCTGCTCACCGCTGAGGCGCTTTGAACCCAATCCTCTCTCCATTGATTGGCCTCAGTTACTGCCTTGACATTCCACTTCTCCATCCTGGTCCTCACCTACCTTCTCTTTGTTAATTCCCGCTTCCACTGAACCAACCCTCTCCATTGCCTTTCTGGGTGTGCACTCGCTACACTCATCTTGAGCAGCCAACAGACCTACCTCGGTGTTGACTTGATCCCTGCACCAGATTACCGAGTCTCGCCGGATACATTAATCGTTACTTAGTGAGCCCCACGCCAAAGCCGACGCAGAGCATGGCAACCACGACAAACACCCAGACCACGCCGAGCGCAAAACTCAACATGCGCTGCAGGCGGGTGTACCGCCGGTGGTAGCGCCAGGTGACGGCGCCGTGTTTCTCGGAGGGCACGCCGCCCCCGGCGGCCACGAGCCCGCGGTTGTCCATGAGCCCGAACGCCACAAAGAAAAACACCGGCACCGCCACAAGCGCACAGGCCATCACGAGAGTCCACTGGGACCACGGCACCTGTGCCTGCTTCGGGAGCGTCCGCCACGTGGCGCGGGCGTAGCCGAACATGTCGAGTTTCTCCAGCGACACGCGGGTCACCAGCGGCGGCGGCGACGGCACGTAGGGCACGTCAAACGGCGCCGGCTGCGGCGGCGGCCAGCGGGGCGGCGGCGGCGGCTCCAAGGGCCCTGTTTCCGGAATGGGCCTGCCCAGAAGATCCGAAAACAAGTACAGCCGGGCGTACGCCAGGTGCCTGCTGGGCCCGCCGCTCAGCGAGCTGCGGCTCAGCGAGCTCAGGCTCGAGAGCTTCGAGAACCGCGGCAGGTGGAGCGGCCGCCGGGCGGTGTCGGGCCGCTGCACCTCGGCCTCGTCCGGGTAGTTCCACGAGTGGAGCAGCAGGCGCACCGACGGCGCCTGCAGCAGGTCTGTTTCGAGCGCCAAGCTGCCGGCCGAGGTGTCGGGGGCCCGGCCCTGCCGGTGGTCGTACGCCAGCCACCGCCGGGACTGGTACTGCCGGTCTTGCACCAGGTAGAGCATCACGGGGAGCGCCGTCTGCAGCACCACGCCGGCTGTGAGCTGCTGGTGCCCGCTGGAGTCTGTGCTGTGTTCGGGCGACGGCACTTTCGGGCGCTGCCGCTGGCGGGCGAGTTTCGCCAAGAGCTCGCCGCTCGAGAGGCTGCTGGCGGGCGACCGCTGCGGCAACGGCTGCTCCAGGCCGCGGGACGAGCCCGAGCGGACCCGGCCCAAGTGGGTGTGCTCGGGCCGGCCAAGCGGGTGTTCCAGGCGGGGCGCCAGCAGGCCCAGCAGCGCCGAGTGGAACGACGCCGAGTTGGTGCTGAGAAGCGTCACGTCCGGGTACGTGAAGGACGCCGACAAGTCCGCCGAGCCGTTGGGCCCGAGCTGCGGCGTCGGAAGCGTGTTTTGGCTGCGGAGCGTGTGCTGGCTAGCGCTGCCCAGGCTGAGATTAAAGGCAGGCGTCTGGAGGGCGAGGCCCTGCGAGAATTGTTGATTTGGGATGGGCTGGTTTGGGATGGGCTGGCTCGGGATGCTGAGCTGGCTGGTGTTGAAGACGTGGCGGGGCTGGGCCGGGTCCACGGGCGGCACCGAGGACCCGGCAGGCGCCGAGTACAGCACCACGCCAAAGTCCTCGCTAAAGCGGTACCGCAGCGGCACCGTGTACTCCTGGATCACCAGGTAGATCAGCTCGGCCTCCTGGGTCTGGGCCTCCGAGTACCTCGGGTCGCCGGACTCGTCCGAGTCGGCAAACTCGTCGGAAGAAATTTCCGGCTCGGCCACGGCCACCGCAGACGTGTTTCGGCTGCGTGAGTGGAACGGGAGAAGCAGTGTGAGCGACGCCCGGAGCAGGCGGCTGTGTTCGACCATGGCATCAAGTGAGAGCGAGTGTCAACGAATAGTCAAGAGCGAGTCAACGAGTGAGTGAAGGTGACAAGCGAGTGTCAACCAGGCAAGAAGGAGTGTCAACGAATAGTCAAGAGCGAGTCAACGAGTGAAGAAGAAGGTCACAAGCGAAGGTCAACGAATAAGTCAAGAAGCGAAGGTCAACGAGTGAGTGTCAAACGAGTGAAATCAAGAAGGTCTAACGGGGAAGTCAACGAGGGAAGGGTCGGACGATTTCTGACGTGATTTCAACAAGCGGATTGCCTGACGGCGTGTTTAGCGAACGTGGAGCGAGGTAGCGAACGTGGAGCGAGGTAGCGAACGTGGCGATGATAGCGATGGTGTCTAGCACAGTCTGTCGAGTGGCTAGCCAGAAGGCACCAATGGAGAGAAAGATCAATGGGCGTCACAGGAACGGAAGATCAATAAGCCGCACCGCTGCACAGCTTGTTACAATAAGGAAAAGCTTGGAGCCACCGAGGACAGGCTGCTGGAACTGCCGTGTTCGGGAGAAGAAAGTGATCTGTTGGGCCCTTGTCGCTGCAGACGTTTGGCTTGGGGAAAGAACAGCGGGGGGCGATGGTGTTTGTTTAGCAACGCTGGCCAGAGTGGGTCCCTCGAGCCAGCGCCGGGCCCTGGCCCATCGGGCACCAGGCACCTGCACGGCCGGGAGCTTTGTTCGTTTACAATAGCGCTGTTTTCGGATATTATTACGTGCGTGTATACAGGTGCGCACTGCATATAGTGCATATAGTGCCGCTCACGTGCGCCGGGGCCCGCCCAATGCGGCACCAATTTCGCCCATCCAGCCAGCACCACCGCGTCCCGCCAGCCGGATCGGGCCACGCTGCCCAGCGCCGCCTCTTCGGGCCTCCTTCGGGCCCCGCCGCACACCTTGTTCGACAAACGTGCGTGGCGCCGAAACAAGAACAATAGCCCGTGCCTGGCCCCGGCAACTCGGGCCCCCTGCCAAAATGTCTCTGAGCCGACAGGCACTCAGTACAACCGCATGCGCTTACGCTTAGCATCGTACAGCGCACAGGGGTCCGCCGCCGCCGCCGTCGTGGCCGTCGTTGTAGCCACAGCAGCAGTAGCCACAGGGACAGTAGTAGCAGTGGTGGCAGTCGCAGTGGTCACCGTGGTGTCGCTGCTGCTGCTGCCGGAACCCCCGAAAAGACTGCCCACCAAGCCGGCCACCGAGGACAAGATGCCCAGCCCACCGAGAAGCGACAGGAGGAGGCTGCTTGACGTCAGCGACGACGTGCTTGCCGCAGAGCTCAGCGACGACGTGCTTGCCGCAGAGCTCAGCGACGACGACAGGGTAGTGGTGGTGGACGACGAGCACGTGCCCTCAAACGCCGAGAGCGCCGCCGAGGCAATGGTCTTGAGCAGGTCGATGTTGAACAAGTCCGTGAACAACGCCTTGGCGATGCCGGACTCCTCAATCGCCAGCACAAGCGTGTTGAGCTTGAGGAGGCCGTCGGCATAGAGCGCCGCCACCAACTCGGCCGAAAACAGAATGAAGCTCTCGTCCGTGAGCACCGTCTGCACAACCTGCGTCGCCAACCCGGACAGCGCCAAGCTCTCCAAAAGGCTCACCACCACGTCGTCGATGTCGCGCTGCTCCAACTGCAGAAGCGAGCTGCGCTTGGCCATCTCGCTGAGTGGGGTGTGCTGGACGAGGCCCTCGCGGCGCATGAGCGCCATGCCCTCCTCGGGCGTGAACGGCGTGTCCCGCTTGAAGAGCAGGCCAATGTACTTCTCCGCCAACAGCAACACCATCGAGTAGATCTGGCAGTCGCCAATCAACGAGTTCACCACCAGCGTGATCAAGCCCAGCTCCGTCAAGAGCGTGAGCAACGTGCCGAGCGGGATGAGGTCCAGCTTCACCACGAGCACCACGCCCGCAATCGCCGCGTCCTTCAACACGTCGTTGCCGACAAAGTACTCCAACACCTTGGGCGCCAAGTCCGTGTCCTTGATCGCCGTCAACACCTCCGTGACAATCGCGTACTCGCGGGCCAGGAGGTCTGCGTCGAGCGTGGCTCGTTTCGCCCGAAGCGTCTTCAACTCTTCGAGGCTGCTCAAGGCGCCCTCCAACTCGGCCCGCTTGTGGACAAGCGCACGGGACGCCGGCCGCTCTTGCGCAGGCATGGGGGCGGCTGCAACAGACGCGGCGAGAAACGCCACGGCGGTTGCGTGGGAAAACTTCATGGTCAACGAGTGTGGTGGCTGTTTCCAGAAGGGTTTTGGGGTAATGTGTGGGGACAGACGCCAGGCGGTGGTGCCCGGATATATAGCAGACCCGCTGGGTCTGTCTTCGAGTTCCAGTGGCCCCGATGTTACTGGAAACGGCAAAGGCGTCTGGGGTCGATCACTACCCGAAGCGGTAATGTGATGGCCTCGGGTGCGCCGTGTGCAGGCCGCGCCGCAGGGCCCGCTCCGTTTTGGGCCGCGAGCGGCGGGTCTTGCAGCCGGGCCTTTACTCGAAGCAGTAGGAATGGGGCGCTTCCGAGCACATAGGCACAAACAGCACGCTGCTGACATTGTGTCAATAACCTTACTGCCCCTGTGCGGGAAGTGGGGTCTGTTTATGTTGCAGGCCAATTGGGCGGGCCTCGAGTTCCAGCTGGGCGGATAATGCAGAGCTGCCGACTCGGGGAATCGCAGGCGGAGATCTCAGGAAATCTAAGGAAGCTTGGCCCAGTACCCAAATGGTTTAAGCAAGGACACAGCTCGATTAGCACAAAGCCGTTTTAGCATGGCCCCAGCGGCCGGGACCTGCCGCTCGGACACCGGTGTACACCCGTACACCACAATGTCTTCACGGCACGGATCTGACCTATTGTGGTCACAAAGGTCGCTGGGGCGCCAGGGGATCAGATCTGAGCTGCCAAGCCCACACCAGCGCCTTGGCTGCCCCGGTGGTCACGGCCTGCAGGCTGCATCGGTGGGGCTCCTCGGTCTCACAGTAGGTGTACTTGCCTCAGCGCTTACCAAAGAAACTCATGAGCAGCGCCTGCTTCTTCTTGCCGTCCGATGGCTTCGCCTTGGTCGTACGTGCCGCCGCAGGCTTGGGATCGGCGCGAGGTGCCGGTTTCTTGGCCGCGTCGCTCGACTCGGCCTGTTTGTAAGACGTGAAGTAGCCGTCGTCGTCAACAACAGTGTCCTTCTGCGGCTCGGGTGCCGCGGGCGGCGTGGGGGTGGCGCTGGCGCTGTTGGCGGCGGCGAGAGAGCGGAAAATGGAGTCTTCGGCCACTTTGGGCGCCGATTTGGGGCCTGGAGCGGCGTCGTTTTCCGCAGGGTCGTCGGCGTGCTCCACCACCACGGGCTGGAGCGGCTCGTCCTTCTGCGGAGGCTCGTCGTCGGAGAAGTCGTCGTCCAAAAAGAGCTTGTGGAGGTCTGTGGTTGGGTTTGTCCTGGGGGCCGGTTCCGGGGCCTCTTCGGGGACCACTTCGGGCTCGTCCTCGTCGGCGTCGTCGGGGACCTCGTTGGAAATCACCACCCGCTCTTTCGGCTGCTGGGCCTCGAGTTTTCTCGACTTGTACTGGTACGACGGCTGCTCTGCGGGCCGTTTCTGCGGGGCGTCCTTTTTCGAGACGAAGCTCGCCAAAATCGACTCCTTCTGCGGCTGTTTCCGGGACTGGTACACCAACTTGGGCTTCTCGGGGGCCGCAGGTTTGGCCTGTTCCGTGACCTTGGGCTTGGGCTTGGCCTGCGCCGGTTCCGGGGTGCTGGACACGGGCAATTTGGCGGCGGCGCCGCCCTGGGACACCTGCAACGGCGGGCCCTCAATGAGGCCCGTTTTGTAGAGCCGCTCGAGGCTGTCGTGGGGCGCCGGGTGCTTCAGCTCCTCCAAGGCCACTTCGGCAGGCGAAAACGCCGTCTTCACGCCCAGCAACGCGTACACGTGCACCGTGTGGACTTTGTCCAAGGTCTTGACGCCCAAATCGAGCGAAAGCTCCGAGTCAAACACGTGCACGGCGAAGCTGGCGCCCACGGAACCCGTCACTATGTAGGACGCTCTGACGGCCAGTTTGTTGGCGAGCCAGTAGCGGTGCAACATCTGCTTGGCGGCGGTCACGTGCACGTGCAAGTCCCGGGCCACGCCCCGGTACGTGACCGGCCGGCTCTGCAACGCCGTGGCAATGTGCTGCACTTGGTCGGGTGTAAGGTCCATAGTCATGGTACGCGTTCGCGCTCGGTGAGGATGCAATAAGTGAGGAGGTGATAGAAGGGTAGGAAGATCAGCTTGAAAAATGGGCCGGAAATTGGCGAAAAAATTGGAATTGATTGACCGAGTCCAGGTAACTGTGAATTTTGAGGTACGGGGTATGGGAAGGTGCTATTAGACGTGAGACGTGTAGTGACGAGCAGTGAGATGAGGCGGGTTTAGCGATAGTGAGAACGAGAAGATGGGATTGGAGGGTGAATCATACAAAAGCCTGGGTTGACAGTTGCTATAAACATTTAAAGAGGATTGATTCGGTTAGATGGTAGAGACAATTCCATGGAGATGAGGTGTAAGATCTTCCAAGTAGAACGTAGCGAGAGCTCACAAAAATGGATGAACAAGCCTCTTGGGCTGACGTTAGTTATACATCTTCATGAGTAAGTTCCGAGGGTAGCTACAAAGCTGAAAGGGATTCAGATCAAAGGAGATCTTTCGTCTACGGTGTTTCTCCTCTGTCGATCTTCAAGCCACCGACAAATGAAACAGCTCCAAATATGTCTCAAGTCTGAGAAGGGATCCACCTTCACTACAGAGGCCCGTTGCCTTGGTCCTATCCATACCGCAATTCCACACACCACTACTCATGAATAGTGAGCGAGATCGCTCGAAACTTAGCAACAACTTTGAGCTCTTTGGCTTCTTGACATCAACGCTCAAAGGAGGAATCTACCCGAGACCCAACAAAGCATACGACGTAGTCTTGAGTATGAATTGAGATGACTCTCCTTCATCTCTAGCAGTAGTCGACTTTGAGTAGACACTTAACATCCAGCCCAAACCAGTGTACCAAAACACTACTATAGAATTTACTTGCTCCAAATTTCCGGAACTAGAGTACAATAGGTCATCTCTGGGTGAATACAATTCTTGACATCATGGATCAACGTTTATGTAAAAAACCCGAAACCAAGCCTTCCAAGAACTTCTCGATCACCCCATTTACCGACAGGAATTATGAACACAGCTTATCTGGTATGATTAACAGCGTGACAAATTCAAGCCCTAAGTCAGTTTTTTGAAGAGGAACATCGCACGATGAGTCTGGTGAGGTTTGACCAGCGCTTTTCAAACGGTCCTTGAGCAGGCGGTCTTTGTCCACTTTGACCTTCAAATTCCAGCATAAATCAATTCCTTCTGTTTGGTAGACCCAACAACTTCCTCTAGGTCCTTACTGTCTATTTCAATTCGTGTCGGTCCCTAGGCCCCAGTGAAAAACTCCACAACAAATCAAATCTTGTGAAGCATAACAAAGGTCCACCTCTTCCATGTCACAAGACTCGACACAGACTTTGTCTCCTGCTACTTGTCGATCCAGAAGTCAGGAATCGGTTACACCAGTTTTCTGAGTATTTAGTTACGAACCGGCCAACCCTTACCCATTCGGCGAGTTCTGAACGTACATACTAGCACACATGGCGGGGAAAGACCTCCTGCCGAATTGGTCCAGCACAATGCTCTGCGGCCAACCACAATAAGATTCGTAGCTTGTTGCTGCATTGCAGATCCTCTAGTGCTGCTTCTTGGCGGATCGCCAGATGTAATTCTAAACGGCTGTGCAGTACACCCATTGTGAAACGGAAGACTACAGAAAGACGGGACGCTTAACCATAGGCAGGGCTATTGTGCCAAAGGGCAATGTTTGCCGAAGTCTATCATGCCGTCATTTGCGATCGTCACGGGGGACGGCCATAGGATGAATATAAGGGCCTCCACTTGTTTTGAAATCGGATGTTAAGGGCAATTTGTCACAAAACACCAGCATCAAGACCAGCAACAAGACAAGCCAAACAACCAGCCACAAGACCAGCGCAAGACAACAGCGCAAGAGACTAGCAAAAAGACCAACAATAAGCCACCTGAAGAAACAAGTTGAAAGCCCACAAACTATGCTTGCACATTTATACATCTACCCGGCTCTAGTAGTGGCGATTTCTCTCCACACCACGTTCGTGCCCATGAGACAGTTTCAGCGGAAGTTACTGGGAAGCTTGACCTCGGAAGTCAGGATTGGCTCGGAGCAGCAGTGAGCTGACAAAATATGGTATGTGTAATAGTGAAGGACTAGTATGGCTTGTGTAGTAATGAATGAATTAAGACACTCCGTAGAGCATGAATTAAAGTGGCTCTTGTACTGGGCCTGGTATTCAAAGACATTGATGTGGTATGAGCATGTGGTGCCGGAGCGTACCACAGTGTTTTCCAAAGATGCAGTCTAAAATCATTAGCGAGGATAATGACTGGAAGAATGGATTGCGTGAAGAGCAAAACTTTATGAATTGTGAAATACAAAGTTTTGGGTTATGGGGTGCTCGTTATACGAAGTCTTCGCGAGCGGAAATCATGATCAGGACACCATAGTCTGATCTGATGATAGTGTTGTTTACTCTGGGGAACGGTGTGGTGATAGCAACTTCCAGTTTTCGAAATACTTTTGAAGTCAACCACCGGAGCATAATACCGAATTTGAGCCAACTTTTGCGATGTGTAGAGCAGCATTCCGTATTGTTCACCATACACATTGTCATTTCTCCTCGACCATTTCGCTTCAAATAACGTGTCAGAATAAGTCCTGACTCGTTGAGACTTGCCCGTGAGTCAAGGCGGATCTTTGTTCGTTGTGTGGTATTATTTGTCGTGGATGGTTCCACACGGTATTACTTTAGACAGACATCTTCAAAGTTACAGACCCAGCTTGAGCAACGACAACTCATCGAGAGCAGGTAGCAAGCCGTTACTCGCCAAGTCAATCCGAGAATTCAAACACTCGAAATTGGCCAGAATGGTGAACCGATCTCAGAAAGCTCAACCTGACAGTCTTCACCATCTGGTTCGTTCAATAGGCTGACCTGAGTATCTGAATGATCCAAAAACCTTAAGTTACAGAGGTGGCTGTGACTCGTGAGACTGCTCCTCTATTCTAAGCTCGACCTATGTTGAGTGGAGGACGGGTCTCAACCGTAAGATCTACACATTCAATCGGAAGAAATCACTTTATGTGACGTCCACTTCTGCAAAAGATAAGCTTTCAGCGCAAGCGGTTTCTTTGGAAGTGGTTAGACGAGACCAACGTGAGTAGGTGAATGTTGTTGATACACTTGAACACCGGCTCTGATCATAGCGGTCAGGAAAAGAGCCAGTGATCAATCTCGTTCAGGTCAGTCTTCAGTTGAAACTACGTTTGAGATCAACCACACTGATTGAGCCTGGTCAATGGAACATTTGCAATCCAGTCGATATTTGCACATAAAATTCCCCACTTGCCGATCAACCAGGAGTGACCTACCCTCATACTGCTATGACCTCCGTATAGCTCAAGTCTTTGCTCTTGTTCTCTGATGCTCGTCTATATACAACCTACACTCCAGAATCAACAATAAATATATTGAGGACGCCGTAAAGTCCTGCTCTGAATACATGAATCAATGTAATGTGCTTGGATAGTCACTCTGGAAAGAGCAAGGAGCCTCGTAGCTTCGTGAAGACATTCTCGACTGAAGGCCACCGGCCCATGATGGCTAACTCCGGCCTAGAGCTCGTCCTTGACCTGCTTTTTCGCCAAGTACGCCTGGCGCTCCTTCTCCCGCGCCGCAAGAGACCCGCCCAACTCGTTGTCGATCATCTCGTCGGTGACACCCTTCAGGATCAACGTGTCCCATGTGCGCAAGCGCTCGAAGCCGTTGCGGGCCATGCGGTAGTCCATGAACGCCTGCTGGATGCGATCAGTAGACGTGGCCACAAACGGCCCGTGCTGCACCACCTTCTGGTTCAAGATGGGCCCGCCAACAAGCACAAACTCAAGGCCGTCGGTCTCGGTCTCGCCATACAGACCACGGATGATGTCTCCCTCAGGGTTAAAGAAGACATTGTCGTACTGCTTGGCGGTGCCTTCACCGTCCTGGAGCTCTAGGCGGCCGCCCTGCATCACGTAGAGGAAGAAGTTCCATCCGCTGGGCACCTTCTGCACGAAGCTCAGGCCCGGCTGCATCCGGTACTGGTAGTACTGCACCGGCGTGTACGCCAACTCCTTGACGGACTCCACGCCGTACGCCTCGCCCGAAATCACCTTGACCTTGACCTTGCCGTCCTGCGCCACCGCCTCGGGAATCTCCCACTCCTTGAGGTCCCGGTACCGCGGCTCCACCTCCTTGAGCTTCTCGGGCAAGTCCACCCACAACTGCAACCCGACGTTGGGCAGGCCGTCCTTGTGGAGCACGGGCATCTCGCTGTGCACCGTGCCGCGGCCCGCCGTCATGAACTGCAAGTCGCCTTCTCGAAGCACACCACGAGATCCGGTGAAGTCCTCGTGGGCAAAGGCGCCCTTGACCATGAGCGTGATGGTTTCCTGGCCCAAATGGGGGTGTTCGGGAAAACCACCCACGCCATTTGACGAGAAGTGGTCGAACATGAGGAACGGGCTGAAGTTTCTCATCTTCATGTTACCGATGGACCGGCGCACGGTGGCACCCACGCCCTCGGCCTGCTCGATGCCGGGTAAAATGGTTTTGATGGTTCTCAATGACATGGCTTGGGATAGTAAAAAAAGGGAAAGAATAACCACCACAACTTTCATCGGGGGGTTTATATAGTGGTGCCGGCCATTAGTAAATGCGTGGGACCAATGCCGCACCGTGGAATCCGGGGTTAGTAATGGGCGGCGCGGCACGTGATGCCCGGCTCGCGTTTTTAGTAACCGGCGCTCTCGCCTGCACCGCGATGACAATTGTTGTTCATGAAAAGGCGGCTGCTTAGTAGGCGCAATGACAAAAATGTTCGTTAGTCAAATGCTGCGGGGGACCACCCCTTGTGTCTTGATTTTTATTGATTCCTTACTATATGTATCCTGTCATCGCTGGTGTTTACGCACCGTCCATGTTTAGCATCTCCGTGCTGCTCGCGTGAGCCGCTCGATGCGCATAATTAGTGGAGATGGTGACAAACGACGGGCTAGGCCCGCTTGTCGAAAACATGTGCCTTGGTCAAGGCTAGTCGATTTTTATGTTTGCTAGCTGAGGCGTGACCCTGTGAGGCCCGCCCGGACTTAAATGTCTTTGTTGGCGCCGGGGGCTCTACTCGGTCTTCTTCTCCTTGCGCTGCTTGCGTCTGACCAAAAACTCCTTGTACTTCTCCAACGTGATCTGCTTCTGCTTCTCCTGGTACTCCTTGGCGAACTGGTACTCTGTGTTTGTGAGCTTGTCCCAGAACGTGAAGAACGGCTGCGAGTAGTTGGAGCGGAAGCCCCAGTTCTGGTGGTGGATGTCGTGGTATAATGCGTTGTTGGGGAAGAAGAACTGGAAGGGGTCCCAGGGGAAGCGGTACCCGCAGTGGTCGTCGACGGTCTTCATCGTGGCGAACGTGTACAAGAACAACTCCTCGCGGGGCAGAAGGCCCGTGATGATGGCGGCCAAGCCCGTGCCGGCGGTGTCGAGCAAGAAGCCCTCGACCGGGTCGTTGTAGAGGGCGCCGTACGAGTAGGGCACGTACAACTGGTGGTGCCGCGAGTGGAAGCGGCGGTAGAGCGCCTTGTTCGTGTGCATGGTGCGGTGGAGCCAGTACTGCCAGGTGTCGATGATGAGCACCGAGACACTCAACTTCAACACCGAGAGGCCGTACGAGTACATGAGCCACAAGGCAAAGTCCGGCACGAAGCCCGGCACGTTCTGGCGCCACTGCCACATGGCGTGGAGCTCGTGGCCCGTGGTGGGGTGGTCGCCGATGCGGTAGACGCCGTAGCCCACCACCGTCTGGATCACGTGCTGGAACACCACGTCCTTGATCACCTCGCTGAGCGACGCCCGGTTGCGGGACTCCTCTTCCTCGCTCGGGTGGATGCGGTATTTCTCGGCGAGCTCGTAGACGTCGATTATGTGGAAAAGCGTGGCGTAGAGCCAGTACGCGGCTACCGGCGCTAGAAGCGCCAACACGCCGTCGGGAATACCCGGAATAAGGTCTGGCGCCGGCTTGGCAAAACTGGAGGGGGGGTATGGCTCAGAGAGCACTTTGGAGAAGTTCTGGCCGCCGAGAAGGGGCGTGCCAAAGACCTGGGCACCAAACATTGTGGGGTTAAGGAAAGAGATGGTGTTGTAAAACGGTGGTGCGGGTCAGGTCGCAGTGGACGTGTGGGTCAACTTGTGTGCGTGTGTATGTGGGTGACTGTGTGTGTGTGGGTAAATGTGTATGGGTAACTGTGTGTGGGTAACTGTGTATGGCTTGCTGTGTATGCTGGCGGAGTAGAAGCCCGATGGGTGCGAGGTGGCGAGTGAGTGAGATGCGTTGTGCGAGTTTATATATCGCAGCCGCGAAATCAGAAACCCGCGCCTGATCACGACACTTTTTGCCCATGAATGGAGTGGTGTGTGGGACGGCGGCTCCACTGTGTGACGGCGGGGCGGCTGGCCCGATTGGGAAATCGCTGCACACGCTTTTGGGGCGGTGTGTTATTATTCTGTGGTGGGCTTGTTATTGGCCATAGCGGAAGTCCGCTCTCTGGCTGCGAACAAGGCCCCCTGGACGGGATGGCCTACCCTCGGAGCTCGTACATAGGGGCTGGGGATTATGCGTGGGGGGTACGAGTTCCGAGGGCCCGTGCGTGCCAATCGTCGGTTAGCGGAGCCCAGCGCGGCCATGCGCTTATACCGACGCCGGGAAAGTCACGTGTGGGTCACGTTGACAAAAAGAAATCAAGTATACACCAAGAAACGGCAAACTTGTGTCCATGACTGGAGATTAGGGTCGGTGTAGCTTAGCTGAGTGGAGGCCGTTTCAGCCGCTTGGCCTGCTGGGCCCTTTGTTCTATTTTCGGCTTTCAAAATAAGGTCAAGTGCTCTGGTCGTGCTTAAATTAGCAGAGGGCCATGTCAACACTGAGACGCAACCACACCGTCTAATTATACCACAAAATACTACAAGACGACAAGATTTGCGGGGCTGAAAACTGTGGGAAAGACTATTTAAAACCAATGGAAAGTTGGGTATTGTTGTGAGTGGGGTATTAGGTGGGCAATTGAATTGGGGTGTTGGTTCTGGTGTACGGGTGCGAGACGCTCTTGGCCGGCAAGTCTCCAATGAGCCATCGGAGCGGTGGGGAATGGTTATGAGTAGAGTGGGGGTCAATCTGCTGGGAAATAGGGTTGTCAATTGGGTCTTCAGACGGAACTGGGATGTTAGGCTGTCTCGTCACGTGCCTTACATCACGTGACCTGCTCAAATCCCCTTCCGGCTGCCGCTTCTATCGCCTCTTCGGTTCCTCTCCCTGACCTCGTTCTATTTTCAGTTGCCCACTTTTGGCTGCCCCACATTTTGTGTTCTGAAAACCCTCCATCAACACCTCAGTGAGTGCGCACATCAGCATGTCGAAAACCACTGCCGAGGACTGGGACCAAGGCGAGAAGATAGTACGTAAGACCCTCCGCCCAATCTGGAATAGTGTACTAACTGCAGAACACCGAGCTCTTCACGCTCACGTACGGCGCCGTCGTGGCGCAGCTCTGCCGGGACTTTGACCACAAGTATACCGAGGTCAATGCCCAGCTCGACAAAATGGGCTACAACATGGGCGTGAGACTCATTGAGGAGTTTTTGGCCCGGACCGGTGTGCGGCGGTGTGCGCTGTTCCGCGAGACGGGCGACATGCTCAGCAAGGTCGGGTTCAAGATGTTTTTGGGCGTGGTGCCGGCGTTGGAAAACGTGGCCGCCGACGGGCGGCTGTTTCTGCTTATTTTGGCGGAGAACCCGTTGGCCGAGTTTGTCGAGCTCCCGCAGGAACGGCCCCGGGACTTGTGGTACTCGCAGGTCTTGTGTGGCGTGATCCGGGGTGCTCTCCAGATGGTGCAGATGGACACGGACGTGTACTTTGTCAAGGACGTGTTGCGGGGCGACGACCGCACGGAGATCCGGGTCAAGTTGAACAGGATCTTGAAGGACGAGGTCCCAGCGGGGGAGAACTGAGCGGACCGGCCAGACTACAATGACGCCAAAGTGAGATACCAGAGGGTCCATCAGAAGTGCCACCAGAGAAGTAACCCGAAGTGGCATCCCCAGAGGGCCCGTCAATTTGTGATCCCAGATCGAGGACCCACCATTCGGATGGTCAGCTACTAGCAGGCTCACAATTCTCGCTCTGCACTGCGGTTTTACTTGGACCAATTTATGGATCAGCTCAAGACAGGTGGTTTTGTTCAGGGCAATGGGCTCAGCCCAAGATGATGGTCCAGCTGCTTCTTCCAACCAGAATTCTCCCACATGCCTTAAAGGCCCACTAAGTAAACTTGGTGCAAGATTAGTATGGCACTGACTCTTGATCAAGCGCTTATCTCCGAGACTCCCGACTACAGCCCGCTCACTACACAGTCCTGCTTTCCACTTGGCTTGATCGAGACTACTTCCATTTGTCTGGTCATGGGGCTAGCCAACACGGCATCAGCACCCTTGCCTAAGCTTGACTCACGGTCCAAGCTTTGAAGTCAAAGTGCCGTCTCGCTTAATCCTAAACCTTGAAAAGCCTTGACATCGCCGCTTAAGCAAAGCTTGTATTGTGTCTGGGCATGTTCCATGCTATTGTATAGTCTATGAAGACATCGATGCTGCAGCGACAAGTGTCAGAAGCGACTGCAAAAGTACTTATCCTGGAGGCCTGAGATGCAGTGCTCCACCAAGTCTTGTTTAAGTTCCTTGTTTTCTTGAGTTCTGCTCTTAGCAGACAGAAGATTACTAATACTACTTGGTGCATTTACCGGATGCTCTTCCAATTGGCCAGGTGCACTGCAATTTCTGCTTCGCAGCAGGTCAAAAATGGACAAGAGCCAAGAATAAGCAGTGTCCGTTGACTCGTAATATTTTGCTTATCTCTCTAGTGCCCATCACGCAATTTCCTACCGGTCCTAGAAGAGCAGATATCGGCCGTATCGGGCATTCGAAACACTCGAGTTGCCCCTGAGAGGCTACGTGCAGAGCATCTCGTATGTTCCAGATGTACCGTTGCGAGTTTCGCTCATCGGGCAGATACGAAAGCCGTTTTTGGAAGAAGAACACTGCATCCCTGCTATCACACGTTTCTACGTGGCTCGATGTTTCAGACCTCGTTCTCGCCAACAAACTTCTCTGACATGAAGGCCATTGGTGGGCGTGTGCAATGTGCCAGACTCTCGGAACCTGCGGCTCACCCAGACCCAAGGTGACGTAGAGCACTACGAAAATAATCCACCAAGAAAACGGCGGAACCGCCATTATCCCAACTCAAAATGCAACGTCTCTTCTGCGGGTGAAGGGTTCTTCCGAGGCCTTCTGAAAAATTCAACTTGTCTTGGAAAGTGGACGAAAAAATACCCTGCTTCTGGAAAGCCCGCGTGTGTCCCGGGGCTGCAGAAAAATGTCGCACCGAACTAATTGGGCCATGGGCGATCAGCCGGCTGCGCAGAATAAACAAATAGCCGAACACACGAGGTAAACAGTCAGCGCCGGCGATCAATCTAACCTTGCCCCAAATTTAAGATGGAGTAGCTGTCTCAAATTCCGCAACTACTTCTGTGCATCTGGTGCCACGGGGCCGTATCGTGCATTAAGCCTGAATAGGCAAAACACCGGAAGAGGGCAAGGAATGTTTGCCCTCTGGCACTCACGAAACACTGTTGATACGGCCCCGACATGTGTCCGACATATGCGCGGGGATGATGCCCGCGTGCTGCATTCGTCGACTAGCCGAGTCATCAAGCCGCAGTCAATGCAGCCATGTGCGTCTCGAGAATGAGAGATATAAATGCTATCGCCCCAGCTAGGTGTGTTTTTTTTTTCGTCACACCCCCAAACTCCACTCTGGACTGATACATCTGTTCAGTTTCTTTCGCCTCTCGCTCCACTCCGCTTCGAAACCCTCTGTGCTTGCAGACCTCCTCGCGAATCGCTTTCTGCTGCATTTTTCACCAATCGCAACAACAACAACTGGGAACCCACCTTCTTGAGAGTCCCCACATCAAGTCAAGTTCTCTTGTTCACCACCCAAGCCTCCTTAGCATAAAGGAGATCTGACAAGCCACAAACCCCTGGCTGGTTGAATTGAACATTTCGTGTACTGCGCCTGTTGTCACAGCCCACCCCACCCCTTCGCATTCCCCACGCCCCAGCACCATGAAGATCGTTTTGCCCATTGTGCTTGTTTTGCAAATGGCGCTTGCCACCCACATCCCTGCCAACTTGAACCTAAGGGCACCCAACCAGCGGTCGTTGAGCGACAAGCCACTCCACAAGCAGGAGTTTGAGCCCAACCCCTACTAGTTGCTCGAGGCAATTAGTTCGGCATGGGACGAAAAGCCGTTGCCCGGTGAGGGCCGCACGTGGTGCCCCGCCAGCGCCAGCAGGCTGCTCTCCCCACATATCATAAGTCATATTCACATTCCTGGCTACCCAGTAGACTCCCCGGGGCACCCGCATTCCCGAGCCCGTTAGTTTGACGTAGCGAGTAGTGGTGAGAGAAGAGGCTTGCGGCGCGCCGATTAGACTTCTCCTGTCTGCGCGACTTCTAAAGCATGCGGCTGCGCACTGCGGGTTGCGACTTCAGATGAGCTCTTTTTGGAAACTGACGTCAGATCCCGCGGATCTTCGCTCTGGTTCAGACCCGCACGATGACGCTTTGGGATTTAAGACACCTGAGCAAGGTTCTGCTCTCGTGATATGAAGCTTCCGGCATGGCATTTCAGGGGCAAAAAGGTACTGGCCGGAGCACACTTGCTGAGCGAGCCACAAAAGGCCACGAAGCCACGAGGCCACGAGCTCACGAGGCCTTTCGAAAAAGCACCGAAAAATCCGCGCCCACAAAGTAAGTTTGACCCCTCCGTACACACACCCCGGTTAGACGCCAAAAGCACAACAACGGTCGGCTGCCATTGTTCATAACGCTTCCGTCACTGTTTTCGATGGGCGCCAGACATGGAAAAAAAACGGGTTCTTTGTCTTTCAAACATCACCAAAGATCCGTGCCCCAATGCTGAAGCCATCAGGAAGTGGGGTTCCCAAATCAACAACTCAACCCCACCCATTGCCACCTCCCAACAAACAACACACGGCGATATTTTCTGGCAGTATTACCAACGGAGAACTTTTCTTGGTAATCAGGGAGCCCTGGACCGAGATGTCAACAGAGCCCCGAGGGGGTAGCTGCTTTAGTGGGTGGCTTCCGCTAGACGCCGAGGCGCTATTTGCAGCAGGCGCAGCGCACCAAAAATAACTGTGTATTTTGTCGTGTTGATTCGCTGCGTGGGCCGCGCGACATTTTCGCTTCGTCGCAAGGGTCGTCGCTGCGGAAGGTCCGCCTCGGCTAAAATGTCGTGTGGCCGGCTCCCGCAAGGTTCGGAGCCGCCCTGGATTTGCAGCAGGCCTGAGACGGCGACAAGGCGTACTTGGTTTTCGATGAGAAGACAACATCGTTCTCCTGATGGCACTGCCCTTGATTTTTGCATTCTGGCCCAAGATCTTCTTTTCCAGCGTCACTACCGGTGGATGCCACCGGCGGGGGCAAACTTTGATTCTCGGCCAAAGCCGAAATCGAGGCGTGGCTATTTTGGTCATTTTGCTCCAGACCCTCTACCCGCCCTGGTGGCTTGTGTTTCACTCTCTCGCTGCTTGCCGTCTTGTGACGCTGGTACTCAAGCGGTTGCGTCACCTATTGTGGAGAACCTGAGAGGTTGCGCTATGACGTGGTGGTCGCGGCGCCCGGCCGGAACCTTGGTGCTGCCTCTGGGCCGGGCCGAACGTAACAAAAAAAAAACACCTTGGTGGGTGCTTACAGGATTTTTGCTGCTCTACACGGCGGAAGAAAATCCGTCCTACTGCTTTTCTGGCTGCTATTGTTCCGTTTTCGGATAATTGCCCGCTTGTTCTGCTGTGGCACCATGTGACCCAGACCACTATTCTGTGCCGTTTTCGCAATCTGCTTATCGCCCGGCCACCCACAAAAAGCACGCAACCCAAACCGGGTCACACCCTCAGACTCACAGTCACCCTCACCACCCAAGCCTCCCGCCCATACAAACCCCCCCCCCAAGCCCCCCCCCCAACCAAACCCCCCCCCCCCCCCCCCCCCCCACCACACCCCCCCCCCCCCCCCCCCACCCCCCCCCCCCCCCCCCCCCCCCCCCCCCCCCCCCCCCCCCCCCCCCCCCCCCC